>OU823243.1:20832500-20895000 GCA_917490735.1 Dryobotodes eremita | reverse complement strand
GTGGATTGTTAAGGCAGGAAACTAGAAGGTACTGTGGCTATTAGCTAGCACAGGGTACCATAAACAAAGACTCATGAGGATAAATCTGTACGTCACGTAGCACCAACAATTGATTGCTAGATGATGATCTATTCCAAAGAAAAGCCACATGGATTTCCCTAACATTTTAGCTCTATAAGGACTTCCAAACTTGGGTACAACTAAATTATCTTTGAATATTACACGTGCCCTGTATGACGCGGGATGTTATAGCGCCATTGACGCTAACAACATCATTTAGCCATTAAGATAATGTAATGTACTAATGACTCATGACTAGAGATCGGAATAGGTAGAGCATATTTACCTAACCTTCGAGGAAGTAATCTAGAGTGGATAATACCTCCTCTAAAATCCCAGATTCATATTCATGACGATTGAATCCCGGGATTTACGAAATTGCAAATTATTTATTGCACTTTTTAATACATTCGTAACAAATTATTATTTCGAAGAATCTTATTACTTTTTTAGGGTTCCGTACTTAAAACTGTTAAATTAAAGTGCTTTGTTTTACTTAGAGGAAAATAAATTCTTGAAAAGTTGGTTGTTTATTGTGTGTACTTGATTATATTGCGATAAAAAGGGTTATATTAAAAATAAAAAGCAAAATATCTAATCAAAACAATATATATTTCCGTACAATTACAAAACTTTCTTGTTAACATTACACAAAGAACCAGAGTAAAGTAGTTATCAACCCTTTAAAAGTATAGAACAAAAAAATAAACCTGTTTTTGCTGTCTCGCCGTCCATCGGGTAAAAATACAAATGCTCGTAACATTTAACATAAAAATAAACAAGTGGTCATTTTTTTTAAATTTTTAAAATCCATCAGTAACATCATCATTCATTATCAATCTCAACAGAATATTATTCAGGAATGAGCTCACACACATTTTACAATAGAAAACGCTAGTTGCTATCTCTTTCACACTGCTTTTGCATTGAGTGAAAGAGATTAAAAATAGCAACTCTTACATCATTTGAAAGAGATAATTAATTGTATAACATTTTGTTGTGTAACCTGTAACGGCTAGGGCTTTGCAGGTAGACTGCGCAGACCGTTAACTAATAGGTAGTTAATAGAGATAAAAGAAACACGAGTAATGTTCATACATATTACATTGTTCTGTAGAAGTAGGCTAGGTCACGGGTAAGATCACTGTTCACCTGTACTGAGCACTATCACACTTATTGTTAGGTAGGGTATCGTCCTTGGATTTATGGGCAGCCGGTAGACCTGTCCGCACAGGCTCTGCAAGAGGCCGGTAAGGCCTTCGAAGCGCATGTGATGTGTCCAGCTTCATTGCTCTTTCCACGACCAAGGGACGGTGTAAGGAGAAGGATAGGCAGAAGCTCAACACATCGCAGTGGCTTACAGGCAGAGAGTTGCAAAAACATAGTGTCACAATGACAGATGCAATATGAGGTTAGGTATGTGACACGCGAGCATAAATTACAAAGAAACACAATGCCTTTAGCAGATGGCTCGCTATATCGCTTATAATACACAGTGAGGCCTTGCACAGCCCAGATGCAGCAGTAATACATAAATATTACAGACCGCTGAGCACTGGACAACCTCCAGCCGCGTGGTCCGACAATGACGCACGCGAAATCACATAGTAGATAGGTGAAAAATTTAACATAGGTTGTTCAGCACAGGAGGTCTAGTATAAATATCAAATTAATGAGGAACTCACCCTAGGTCGGGGCACAAGAAATCCTGAGGGTCAGGGAATACTTATCTCTGCTAGCTAAACCAGCGCAAGATCAAATGGACGAGTGTTCTTAGGAAATTAGTGTTGTTCTATGATTTTAGTGATGTGCTTAGCAACTTACTAATTGTGCAATATTTAGCATCACTCGACTATTTACCGCTGAGATTCCTCACAATGCTGCAAAAAAAGATATTTTGGAACAATAGGAACTGCCACAGTTACCTGGGTAAGAATAACTAAATATCTGTACAGCACAATGTATGTAGGTATGTATTTGAAGCACAAGTTTTAATTGATCTAATATGCAATTAAACAAATAAGAACATAAACCAGCCAACTTAATTTTATTTCACCTACTTAAAACAAAACATTTGACTTAGACACAATTTTAGAACAGAACCCTAATAATGTAAAATGATTCTTCAAATCAATAATTTGTAACTGTATGTATAAAGTCCATTAAATAATTCGTGGTTTTATAACATATTTAAAAAAAAAACCGGTATTAAAACGTCATTATCATCGTTCCGGCATTTTAGAGGAGGTATTATCCACTCTATGGTACTTACCTCGAAGTTTAGGTAAATATACTCTAACTATTCCGATCTCTGCTCATGACGCAAACATATTTATTATTTTACGTACGTACAGTTAAATCACAGACTAATTTTAGTTCTGTACCGTTTTGTATTGACGCTTCATTATCTACATGGCAACTAATTTAGGTCATTTGAGGTTACTGAATGGCTTTCCTTAAGGAAAAGTTTCTACGTTATACAGGGTGGCGGGGACATTGACGCGCAACCTGTTACCATGGATTCGTACCTACATGACTCTCAACTCCCCTGAGTTGATATTTTTCGATAGTTATTAAATAAAAAATTTGCTCTGGTATACATTTTGACCGCGTAGGTATTGCACTTTTCTATGAAAGAGCTGCATTTTTTTTTGATAATCGACCTGAAATGTCTATGCTAGGGGTCTAGAATCTCAAAGAGATGTCAGCGTCATTGAAGGGGTCCGAAAGGGCCGATGCCTTTTTTTGTTTGGGGTGGAAAATCATCAAATGACTTCTCCCGCTCTGGGCGGAGCGGAAAGGGCGTGTCAGACTCTTACTGACTGAAACCCACCCGTGTTCCTTCATTTGCCTGTGCGCCAGGGCCACGGTAACTCTTTCGAACAATCCGCGACCCCGGTAGGCATCGGCCCTATCGGACCGCGTCAATGGTGCTGACATCTCTTTGAGGCGCGCGTGGAACACGACGCGCCGTCGTCCCGGGCCTGGTCCTTACCGGACGGCGAGCTGAAGGGCCGATGCCTGCCGGGGTCGCGGATTGTTCGAAAGAGTTACCGTGGCCCTGGCGCACAGGCAAATGAAGGAACACGGGTGGGTTTCAGTCAGTAAGAGTCTGACACGCCCTTCCGCTTCGCCCAGAGCGGGAGAGGTCATTTGAGGATTCCCACCAAAAAAATAAAAATGGTGGTCTAGAATCATGTGCTGAATATGAATTCAGCACATGATTCTAGACCACCATTTTTCCATGAGGGTACAGTTTACGCATCGATGTCCCTGCCACCCTGTATAATTACATATTCTAATGGTTTTAAGTAAAATTTGGAGCTGACCACGAAACAACGCATAATAACCAACTAGGGTGAACTAAAAGATTAAACATCAAATTACCTATTTGTGTGTCTGTTATGAGTAAAAACTCATTAGTGTTAACGCCTGTAATTCTCTCAGGGTTAGGCGGGTGCCATACGTCAAATTTTTGCCCCGGATGGTATTTTGTCCCTTTTCCCCTGTGATGGGGGCGATTACAACTATATAAATTTTAAAATAATTACTATAAATAGAAAAAAGAAAGAATATACATTTATTTGCGGTAAACATGACGCAAAGAAAAAACACACAAACACAAAAAGGAACGAATTGGGGGAAAATATGCGTCACATTCACGCAAAACGGCAATCGCTCATCAAGACACACGACACGATCATTAAGTCGTCCAAAGTTTGCAGCGGCACTTGCAATGTGCGATGTTATCTGCGGAGCTAGGGTATTATCCTGCCTAATGTTGCTTCCAAGATATTTAAACTGCATCACTTCCTCTATTGATTTCCCATCTAGATTTACTGTGGTTTTATCAGCTTCGCAGCCTCGTGGCGGTTGTTTGAGGACTTGCGTCTTGGAAATACTGAAAGTAATTATAATGTCAAGGGTGGTGTGTTCGTTTTCAAGGCATATTCTGGATCATGTATTTTCATTAAACAATTTACCTTGGAATGTGTACAATTGTGCGAGGAAAATCAACGTAAAACGTTTGACCGCAGTCTACGCAAGCCCTCGAGGGCCACAATTTACGCAAAACGTGAGAACTCCCGTACTGTTTGAGTCCAAACAAAACAAACACGTCTTTTATAAACTGACCTCGTTCGCGTTATCTATAGCGTGTTGTAGAACATATGGCACGCTGTATCAACAGGAACGAAGCGAACGTTCTGATATGTGCTGCAGTAACTAAAGTGCCATCGGACGTTTTGAAAACTCCTGGGAATCCTCAATCAATCTGCCTAGCCTTTTCTCAATTGTGTAGGTCGGCTACTAGTCTAACCGCGTGAAGTTGAATGCTAGTGTTTTACACGGAGCGGCTGCCTATATGATCTTCACAACCCAGTTACTGGGTAACATGATGATACCCCTTGGTAAGACTGGTTGTAACAACTATGAAAGATCTACGAATGACAGGCGGGACCAACAACTCAACGTGCTTGCCGAGGTACGGAGGGTCTTGAATGTCTCGATATGTAATGGATGGTCACCCATCTACGAACCGACCGCGCCAAACGTAGCTTAACCTTCGATCGAATCGTGCGGCTGTTATTACTTAGCCACAAGCCCCTCCCAAGTTTTAGGAATCCTCACGAAGCCATTTTTAATTGACCATAGATAATGCAAAGCGTATTGTCTCCTTGTTCAATATAATATTTTGTTCTTATCCTGAACAATTAATCTAACTTTAACAATTCATTTAGTCGGAAACAATACAGTGTAGTCAAAAAGTTTTCAGTTATCTATGGATCGTTACGTATCTATAAAAACTTTTTAGTTGTGGTACCTACCCCACAAATTCGTATACCACTACTTGATGTGTAAATAACAGTGACAGGAAGCTGTGAGAACATCATCAATTTGGGATCCCTTCTTTTCGCATAATGTTCTTTGTCCTAATATACTTCGGCATAACGATTTTGGCACAATTTGTTTTGGCATAATAATACTTCGGCATAATTTTTTTAGGCATACTATTTATGTTGGCATAATCATCTTAAAGACTAATTTGTTTTGGCATAAATTTGATTCGCATAACGTTAGTAGGCCTAATGACTATTAGCATAATATTGTTGGTGAAAAAATTAATATGCTGTGCAACAAAAGTTAGTGACAGAACCGAATTGCTGCAAAACCGACTCCACGTAGTCTTGTTTGTCCTACCCCTAGAGTGTAATTTAAAATCGCGTAGGCGCGTAGGGGCGAGGCTGCCCGCAGGCTGAGGAGCAGGCGGTGGTGAGCGAAACTCGTCTGCGACGATTAGCACGCGTGGGGCCGCCGGAGGCCCGCAGCGCCGGAGCCGTGACAGAAACCCTGCCTGCTGCATGCTTGCTTGCATGCTGCATGCTTGCTTGTTTGCTGCATGCTTGCTTGCATGGTTGCTTGCATGCTGTATGCTTGCTTGCATGCTGTATGCTTGCTTGCTTCATGCTTCCTACAGCGAAAAAAAAACCCACGAAATTGTTCATAAAAAAATTATGCTTTAGAACTTTATGCTTAATAAATTTATGCTTTAGAATATTATGCTTAATCATTATTATGGTTAGAGAAATTATGCTTAAAAAAATTATGCGTAAGCTGTTATGCGTAATTATATTATGCGAAAATATAATTATGCCAAACAAAATTATGCTAAGTTATATTAGGTCTTAAAATTTTATGCAAATGGATAGGGAACCCATCAATTTATACTAAGTGGAAAAAATACGCATTATTAAGGATAACTCAAAAACTACTGGTCAGATCTTGAACAAATTTATATGGGACCACATGAGAACCACCATCAGCTTTCAAATAAAAAAAAAGAATCTTCAAAATCGGTTCACTTAGGAAAAGTTATGAGATAACCTGTGTTTTTATGATCTGTGGAGATAACACAAAAAAAAAACAGTCGAATTGAGGACCTCGTCCTTTTTTTGAAGTCGGTTAAAAATAGTTTTTATTAAGAGCAACTCTCTTTAAATAAACCAAGATAATCTCTCTATCTCTGCCATTCTGAGAACACAAGTCTTATCAGATATTTTTCTAGAAGTATGTACATAAACATGACATCACACCTGTATTCCCCGAAGGGTTAGGCAGAGGTGCACCTAAAGTACACCCACATGTCGCTTGTGACTACCTTGTTGGCCAAGAGTTTGCAATCGCTACTGCTAAAAATTAGGTCCTGGGTTCGATTCCCGGGTCAGGCAGTGTTATTGGGGTTTTCCATCTGGAATTTCTCAGTATCAGCCCGGAGTCTGGATTTGTGCCCGGTTAATGGCAATAGGCTCGTCCCCTGTTACATGGGACTTAAACATAACTGGCGAAATGTGGGTTTTCTAGAAGTTTCAGCAAATTAACGATAGATTCGCTTTCTCACTGCAGCATGCTCTGTGCGTCGAGGGGATTAAACATACGCTCCGCTGTTTTATGACACATTGAACATTTTTAATGATCTCTTGCGATGATAAAAGTTTTTATTCAGTGCCGATAAAATCGCTGAGCTTTTTAATTAAAGTGTTTTAATTAAGATTATTACGAAAAACCATGTATTTAAGGGAGCAGTGGTGGCCCAGCGGTAACGGCCGCGACTTACGAGTTGTAGGTCGTAGGTTCAAACCCAGACAAGCGCTTTACTTTGTGTAAATTATTTCAAAACCACTGCTCTCAAAACGGTGAAGGGAACCGGGCCCGCGTGCTGGATTGCGGCCTACTTCATCACTCACTGAGAAGAGGCCTGTGTCCCAGCAGTGGGTACATTATAGGCTGATTATGCTATGTAATTAAGATTAATTATTAATTAATTAATTAATTAATCTTAATGAATTGTAAATTATTTTATGAACTACATATTTTAGAAAAGACACTTATTTATATGCTGTAAATCTCATCGTATAGGTATTTTATCTAGATGATAAATAAAGAACTGATTATTTATTATCACCAACAAAGTTATGACCAATAAATAATAAAATAAGATAAGTACTAAAAACAAATACTTACGCCAGACCACCCTTACAAATCTAGCCTCAAGTAATATATCAAACACATTATTTTCGTTATTGCGTTTCCATGAAATATGTGGTCACTAAACCTTAACTACAATGTAATAGTTTTCTTCGATATTACAAAGAATAGAGATAGAAATTCTAGATACCCTTCTACCGGTACAGATAGATGAGCAAAAGACGTGGGTACAAGTAGTGCGGGGCCCATCATCAGTCGTAGGAATGGTCCATTGTACGAGTTCCGGTCTCCGCCGGGCCTACGACAAATTCTCTTATCCGCAACTAACAATCGAGCATTCTAGTTAGTTTCTATTTCTAGTATTATCTACAATTTTCTATTCGAATTCTGTAACAATAAAAGTAAGCAGTGTGTATACAGCCAAGGAATGAAAAGGTATGACTCGTTTCTGACCATTTTTACGGGCACACACAATTCCTATTGGAATTGTGTGTGACGTGGACGTGGATTAGCTCGTTAGGCGGAAAGGACTTGCTTGTAAATTTGTTAATCTTTCTTTCTGCAACTGCACTCTCCTTTTTAGTTCCGTACCCAAAGGGTAAAACGGCACCCTATTGCTATGACTCCGCTGTCCGTCCGTCTGTCTGTCCGTCTGTCACCAGGCTGTATCTCATGAACCGTGATAGTTAGACAATTAAAATTTTCACAGATGATGTATTTTTGTTGCCGCTATAGCAAACAATACTAAAAAACAATAAAATAAATATTTAAGGGGGCTCCCATACAACAGACATGATTTTTTTAACCGTTTTGATAGATAATGGTACGGTACCCTTCGTGCGCGAGTCCGACTCGCACTTGCCCGGTTTTTATTAAATGACTGAATGAAATGAAATGAAATTTTTATGAATGACAGAAAATTGTTTGTTATCGCAAACTACGAATACCTATATTTATTACATTCAGCACGCGCTAATCTTAAAACGAATAATGACACTAGAATAGTCGAAGCGTGAGCAAATCCCAAACTAAATTCACAAATCATCCACAAATACTTGATAAGTCTTATCAGTCATTGTCATTTTGTCTTCAATAAAAGATGACGACAGCAGAGATAAATAACGTTTAGCGCTTCCAAAAGGGTAAAAGATAAATTCATGTTACATTTAACATATTATTCAGCGAACGTAGAAATATGCAAAACAAAAATCTAGAGCCGTGTTTTGACGATATAACATGGCGTGACGCGTTCAATGACGTCAAACGAAAATGCCTGTTGCTGCATGCTAGCTGGATAACAGTTAAAATGTACGTTTACTGACATTCAAAAACCTAGAATCGCGAACCATATTGCAACCGCGAATTCAAATGCTGACGTACGATGAGTGTGCATTCAGCAATCTGCGTAACAACCCTAACAACTTAGCAAACAATTAACAAATTAGCAAACAAAACAATGGAGCAGGTAAACATAAGTGAACTGTTTAAATAATAATTTAGGTTGAAGAAAATATAACACGCCGTCTTCGCGCAAGTCCATAAATCGATTCAGGGTAATGGGTAAACTATAGGGTGATGCATCATTTTTTACGGTTTTCTCGCTACCATTGCTCTTTACCAAGAAAAGTATTATGTTAGATGAAACTTTTCACAATTCAGTCAAAGAGTACACATTGAAAAGGATTATTTATTTCGTTCCAATTAATTCTAACATTGAATCCATATCTGTCATCTACAAATTCTAGAGTGTATATAGGCGCCTCAAATTCCATTAAATTATTGAGTGGAGTATTTCATATTGCTAAATTGCTTGGGTGTGTAAATAAATTATTATCCTATCATTTTGTCAAATGAAAAGCGCTTAATAATAACAATATCATGAAATTATTTTATTTATGCCTCAGTTTATTGTGGCGTCCTTCAAATTTGGGCGAGCCCGTCACGCTGATTAAGAATTCGCCCCCAATTTTATCGTCCCACTTTATACCAAATCAATAAGCAATTAAAATCCGTTTAGCAATATATTTCTCAATACAAAGGAAATAAATGGAATCCCTCTTTTATGTGTTGATAAACTGGCTTTGGATTATATTGACGATCGTGAGAATGAACTCGTATCTGTACGAACTGAATGTATTAGAAATGTTAATGTGGCGGTAACAATATTGGTCAGTAGGTAAAGTGGTAGTGGGTCTGGCTTCCCTACTAGTGGAAGCTATTTTAAAGCAACCCAAAAAACTTCCCAAAATCCTAGACCACGCCTGCCACGCTTGTGTTAATAATCGTTCACTTACATAAAATGTTTGTGTAGAAGCTCCGCTGAGCACTGAGCTCCAGTCTTTCTAGAGAAATAAGGCAACAATATTAATGATAGCGTCAGACAAACTTGGTAATAGGTTATTACTGTATACTACACCACCGCTACCATTATAATAGCATTAGTTCCCCGAGCGAGGAAGGATCCTGTTATACGTAAAATATTTTTTTAATTCAATCATCTGTGTACACTTTGTAGAAGGAACTTGCCTCTCTATTTTATAACGGTTATGCTAACTTTTTATCTTGTATCTTCCTGTACCAGCCAGTATCTAGTGTTGACATAATTCCGTGTACATTTCAGCGGGAACGCTACATCATGTACGAAGCATTTTAAATTCCAAACGTGACACGATACTGGCGAAAAAACTTTTAAAAATAAGCTCCATCAATCATCATTTGACGTCGTCGGGATACAACAGTTTTTTTTTTTCAAATAATTTTTAAGTAAAGCAAATAAAACAGAAGTTTGAGCTAGTTTATGTTTATATAATAACTAGCTTCTGCCCGCGGCTTCGACCGCGTGGATGTCAGAAATTATCTAACGGGAACGTGCTACCGGGACAAAAAGTGGCCTATGTCGTTAAGCAGGATGCCATATATCCCCTTGCCAAATTTTATCGGAATCCGTTCAGTGGTTTAAGCGTGAAAAGGTAACATACAGAATTACTTTCAAATTTATTTATTTACTAGCTGCCCGCCCCGGCTTCGCACGGGTTGCGGTACTTATCTACGGCGTACCCTACCTACCTACCCTACCTACCTACCTACCTACCCTACCTACCTACCTACCTACCCTACCTACCTACCCTACCTACCTACCCTACCTACCTACCCTACCCTACCTACCTACCTACCTACCCTACCTACCTACCGGTATAAAAAATAGATGTTGGCCGATTCTCATAGATACCGGATAAGCACAAAAAATTTCATCAAAATCGGTTAAGCCGTTTCGGAGGAGTATGGCAACGAAAACTGTGACACGAGAATTTTATATATTAGATTTATTTATTTATTTATTTTATTATTTATGTACACACAGTAAAATAGATACAGATACGGCATATTAGTATTAAGTACAAAGGTACTGCTTATTTCTTAAGAAATTTCTTCCAGCAGACCTGCGAAAGGAGAAATGAAAAAGAAATGTAGACAATAGTGTGTGAGATCAAGAAGAGAAGAATTTGATTCGTGACGTCTTAAACTAGAATATTAAATATACTTACATATAATGCAAAATTTAAATAAAAATAACATATACTTAAATAAATACATAATGCTAAAATAAATAAGCTTATATATATAAATATATAAATTCTCACAGTTAAAAGGAAAGGTAATGCTCTTTTACTCGGTATTTGAAATGAGAAATAGATTTTAAATCTCGAATGCTAGGCGGAAGTGAGTTCCACAATCTTACAGCATGAACAGAGAAGGAATAAGAATAGTAGCTGGTTTTATGAGGATGGGATTTAAGGAGGGATCTAAGATGTGATCTACACGGTGCGTCGCGAGGGCGTGCGTACGAAAAACGCTCACGCAGATAGGAAGGATAAGATGGGTTGTGTAAGATGTTGAAGAGGAGACATAAAATCCGAGTGTTCCTGCGTAAGCGGATCGGGAGCCACTTGAGTTCCTTGCGAAGGTGAGAAACATGGTCATACTTTCGCAGACCGAAAACAAAGCGAATGCACAAGTTTTGCAAGCGCTCAAGCTTGTTTAATAGCTCCTCAGTAGCATCCAAGTAGCAGGCGTCGGCATAATCTATAATCGGCTGAATAAGTGTCTGTGCCAAAGAAATTTTAGTCTTCAAGGGCAGGAGACTTTGAAGGCATTTCAGCGAATGAAACGAAAAATGTACCTTTCGACTGACCTCATTGACCTGAGCACGCCACGAAAGATTGGAGTCGATAATTACACCCAAGTCTTTGGCTGTTTCGGTATAGTCAATTCGAACACCACCGAGATATAAAGGCATCAGAGATGCAATATCAGCCGCATTGCGAACGAATCTGCTGCCTATGATCATGGCCTGGGATTTAGAAGGGTTAACTTGCAAACCAAAAGACTGCGCCCAAGCGCTGATTTATAATAATAGTATGGATTTTCATTTCAAAGTCGGATGATATTTTACGACTAAAATTGTTCCAGACGAAACATATCAGAAGATTCGTCCGAGCGTACATCTTAAATCTAATAATAACAACACATTTAGAAAGTATGGCTGACAGAAACCAGAAACACATTCGTTATAAAAGTCACTCTTGATATTTTCGCGCTTTTTATGAGCGCCATAACCTTATTATTGCTTTACAAAGAATTAGATATTAGATCTTGGGCCTCAGGGCATGTTACTCTTACAATGCCACTAATCCTGGTTGTATGACGCAAGAGTGTCCATAAAACGGGATTTAAAACGCCCACAAGAATCCCCAATGTCCCGCTTTTGTTAATTAACCTTTTTGTAATAAAATTTAATTAGCTGTCGGCAACAGCCAATTCCGTGTCCCTTAAGAGGTTCTTCAGAAAAAAAATCCCTAAAAAGTTGTTGGCAAAGTGAGGAAAACCACTGGCAGTTCGCTTGAAGTCTGAGGAATTTGAGCAGAAACAATTTCTGCCGTGCCCGTGATCCCAAATCCTTACTAAAACACGCCTCATTGGTTAAGTGCTATCTCGAGCGAGAACCCCAACGTTTTTAAGTGCAGAATTTCAGGTTTAGCTAAAATCTGAAAAGAAAATAACAGCATAAGTTTACCTTGTTACGAAGCAATTTCTCCTAGAATACTTCGAGATAAGTCAAATTGATTCACAAAGCTGAAACCGTCGATCGTTTGAACGTTGCGCGTCTAGTGCACGGTAACCTATTTCAGATGCAAGAGTTGGGAGTGTTGTGAGAGGTGTAGACTACACCTCGTGACCTCTCGCATATGTACCTACATGCACTCTACGCTTAGCTTACATGGTGTAAGTGGTGCGACACGTGATAATAGCTTTGCAAATGTTTGACTCAGTACAGTTTAGGGACTTTGATGATGAATTTGGACTGTATTTTTTTTTTGGGTGTCTAACTTAGGGGTTACATAAATGTCGTTGGGGTTTTTACATCAAAGACTTTTATAAAGTAAAAGCACAGGAATATTAGAGTTTCAACGAACTTTAAAAGCAACGCATTGTTTACAAATACAATACCAATTCCGACGAAGCCCATAACCCCTACATAGAAAATGAAATCCTACGAAAAAGCAACGAGTCACTCGTGACATTTCAGGAAAACGTGACTCCGATTTTCCTCCTTCATTTGACCTTTTATTGAAACATTGGGGCAAGTTTCGTAAAAATGTAAAGAAAACATTTGAATGGAGTTAAACGCCGGTTGTGACTTGTGCACGTGGCTCGGAGTTTCGCAAACGTGCTTGTTATGACGTAGTTCGGACCTGACCCGTATTCAAGCCGCTCTTGACACGTAGCTGACACTCGTGATGTGCCCCGCCAACCCCACTGTAAAGACGGAGATAATGCGATTCGTAACTGATATTTCGATTCATGGATTATACTTGAAGAAGGACAACGTTCAAAGCCTAATAGATAGCTAGTCATTTCGTCTCAATACCGAATCCGAAAAAGACAAAATCGATATCGGGTCTACCAGTGAGACACGCGCTTTGGAATATAAATAACATACATAAACTCACGCCTTCATCCCATGGGAGTAGGCAGAAACTACAGAACGCCACCTGCTACGATCCTTACATACTCCTTTTGCCTCGTTTACGTTCATACATCTGATCATACACGCATGCTGGTTGCGAGTACTACGCACCTGAACTTCTGAAGAACATCACCAATAAGGTAACTATATGCTTTGGAATATATAGGTAATTTAATAAGAAAAAGTTAGTTTGCTTGGTTGGTTGGTTTGTAGTTTGCAGTATCTAAGGATCGTAGCAGATGGCGTTCTGTAGTTTCTGCCTACCCCCATGGGAAGAAAGCGTGAGTTTATGTATGTATGTGTGTGTAGGTATTTTAATTGTTTGAATTTCTTTGAGAATACCATTTGGCGTTCTGTCACACAATGTCGAGTCGTGATTTGTACCGTGACGTGGCCACGTCAGCTAATTGAGATTGTTTGTTATTTAATTAGTAGCAGTGGCACTAGCCGAAATATTTGAACGGTGATAAGTTGCGCAACGATGGTAAACAGGAAAACTAAACACTTTTCCTGTTATAAAACGATTAGCTGTTCAAATATTATTTAAAAGACTCGCACAAAATTCACTTCATTGTTTTACGTCATTAGTTGGACGTGACCATTCAATCGATTAGTGGTTGATTATTTTTTAATTTATGATTGTAAAACCCGAGGAAATAATGACGTCAATTCAGGTCATAGGACACAATCGGATTTTGTACAAATAAACCTAACATTTATATTATTTATGTATTCAGTGGTTGTGCACAACTTTAAACATTGAGTAGCTAATGAATTTGGTCGTCACTTTCGCCGACATTATTCATACATTATACATATACAAGCAAGTACATAGCCACAGGTGACGAAAACCGACGCCAGCTTCTGAATTTTACATCTGGTGTTAAGCCTTGGCCGTGTCCGTCAGAATATGAACGAGATTTTTTGGAACGAAGTTCCTTATCGCACGGTTCGGACTTGGCGGATGAGGGCTAGGCGAAAGAAAGTGTAAGAATTTTCCGTCACGAGTTTCCATCACGTCTCTTTATTTGTTTGTTTCATTGAACGCGCTAATCTCAGGAACTGCTAGTTGGAATTGAATAAATCTTTTTGTGTTGGATAGTCCATTTATCGAGGAAGGCTTGAGGCTATAAAACATCATGATACGAGTAATAGGAGCGGAGCATAAATGAAAAATGTTGCAAAAACGGGGAAAAATTATTCCTTTTGAGAGTTTCGTTGCGTGCGCTGCGTAAACGGTTAAAGTTACGCAAAAATTATGTATGACGGAATTATTTCCCTTTAAATGTTCTAAAAATAAGTCCGCGACAGCATGTGTCTATCCTTTAAAAGTTGACTCAATATAACCCTTTTTTATGGTAATCAAATTTGTTCTATGGATGTTCTAAATATACTACGAAAGGAACTTCGTTCCAACCGAGTGTTCCACGACACGCATTTTTTTAAGTTTGTTTTGTGTTTTTGACCTCTGAAGTTAATTACGAGTATTACGGATACCGTCTGTTTGCTTCCAAGTCGGCATTCGGTTGTTGATCGTCACGATAGTCCTCAAGCATAATATAGTGTTGATTTAGAACAAGTCTCTATTAGTGCGAGTTAGAAATGTGCCTGATAAATGTTAGGCACGTTCCTTATCAGATGGCACGTAATAAAGTTATCAGCGGACTGTGGGAGATATGGATAGCTCACACCTTTGACTCTGACCCTCTAACTAATCCTGGCGTTCTCATCGTTCAGGTTTTGCGTTGCGGAGGCGTAGAGGAAAACTTGTATTTTTTATATTTCAACAATTAATGGATTCAGCTATATGTATACTTTAATGGAGTGATTATAATTTAGTTTGAAAACTTTGGTTACCAATCAAAATTTCCGTCACTCGCTTTTATACCGCTCAAGTTATTGCCACTCAAGCCGCAGCTCTGATGACATTACTTGGGTGCGAAGGAAAAGAGGGTGATCTGTCACGTCTCCGCTGTGTTTGTATAGATAGAATATTGACATAATTACGCGTCGATGAGGCTTTGTTTGCATTTGTGGAACGGGAGGAAGTGTTGTTTATTGAAAATGTCTGGGAGGCGCACCCCTGCCGCGGTACCACCCTCATCTGGGTGACTCCCTCTCATGCCGAAGACTTGCGCATCTTGAATGTATTAAAAACGCTTTACTGACACAATGAGATGGATGTTCCACCAGTTTCACGCCATCCTGCGGAATTTTTCTCATCAATTTATTGCAAGTCGTTAGTCACGGAAACCGGCGCGGGCGCCGTAATTCACAGATTACGCGCGTAAACAGTTGTTTAATTAATAGTGTAAATGTTTTTGTTTAATGTATACTGCGTACGTGCCCCAAATAGTACCTACAACTATTAGGATTCTTAGAACATATCTACAATAGGTTTCATGTTTTATAACATTTTACGATGCATAATACGGTCTATTTTCATTTGTAACGTTCACGCGTGACTCCGCGTGAGTAAATATTTGTCATGCTCGATTTATATGTTTTCTTTCTGGACCATAATGAAAAAATGTCTGGGCGCATATATTTGATCCACATACCGATTGAAAAACAAACTTATTGATGAACAGATTCTGTAATTTCGTGAAGTATGCTTAATGAAGCATGTATAAATCTTAATGAAGTATCTCTTCATTGGAATGTACTTGCGTTGAGTGTTTATCTTATCTTTACACTATCTGTATTCACACTCTATGGTCACCATTACAACTAATATTTATCTTTCGACTATGTTAATATTTGGCACTGATGTTGTAAGTTTGTAAAGGCTCCCACAGAGAGGCGCGACGCGACAGCGCTACACAAAGGCGCCGCTCGTCGTGCGACACGCGGTGCCTTTGTGTCGGGCGTCGCGTCGCGCCCGTGTGTACGACCCTTAACACGTGAGTTACCATGGAATAAGTTCTGTAATCCAACCTAATGATTATCAGTTTCTAACACAAATTTAGAGCACGAGGAGTAGTCAAGTAAATCGGGAAAACTCCAATCAAGCTAGGGTCGGTAGGGTGATGTACAATCCAAGGGAATGAGATATAAATGGAAAAGTAAACAAGGCAATGAGGGCCAGTCTCGACCCGCCGCAGTACGGTGACCATAATGGTGGAAAGAAGAGGTGTCCCCTTCTAGCCAAAAACCTCTGCGAAAATGGTTATTTAACCAAAGTCTGTTCATCAAAATGCTTCCCTTATTTAAATTATAACAGAACTTTGTCCCTCGCTCTCAGGATTTCCGCTGGTAATGCTTTCACCAAATTCAAGTAACTCTATTTTCAATATGAATCGAGTTATCTACGGTCAAGGGCGCCTCAGTATACGAGTCTAGAAATCTAAATACGTAATCGATTTGGAAGTTACCTCTGGTTTCAACGAAAGCGTAATGCGAAAGTTTTAGCAAGTCTCGGTTTATCGTATTCGGTGGCGACCCCGGCACTAGGACGGATGGTTGGCAATCTGATTATACGATCCCCCGTCACCGGTTCAATGCCAAATGGAGCCCGGATCTCGGTAATCATGGCAGTGTCAATTCTTATCAAGTACCTATTTCCACACGGATATGTACCGGCTAGAAATAAATACGATCTGCCGGCAGTGCTTAGTGAGAAAAGAAATATGAAATATCAACTGTATTCTAACATGAAGATAAGCAAATGATACAGGTTTTTAAGCGTGTAACATAAATGTTATTGGTATTAAATATTGTATTTCAAAACGTTTCAAACAGCGTCACCGACAAGAAATATCAAGCTATCATTTAAAGTTTGGACAGTACTTACTCCTGTAGCGGCATCTACAAACGCCACATGCGAGCTACACGTCACACTGACGTCACGCAAAAATCCTGCATCGCGCAAGCAGAGTTTAACGCGCAACTAGCATATATATACAACATCCCTACATCAACCGTTGGGCAGTTGCCCACCAGACACAACACCCATCTGGTCGCAGGATCCTCCCTTTTCCATAGAGTATGAGTGAACTTTACACCCTGTTCCTCATAACTCATACTCCAAATAATTCAATACGATCGACATTGGAGAATTATAGATGTGTTCATGAATTAATAACCCGTAGTCCAGTACTATGTACTCCAGTATTGTCTGAACGTGTTAATGTCGTATAACCATAATAAAACATGATAGCAGTTATTGTTTACGAAACGTTCCCCGGACCGTTAGTTCCGTCATATAACGTCCGCTTTAGTCCAACGCCCCTTTATAACGACTTGTTAAACTGCTTTGCGTAATTTATATGAGGCGATATCCCCAGAACACAGCTATAATGTACGGCGATAACATAAAAGCAGCTTCAGCGCTGGAAATAAAAGAATACTTGAGAAACTAGCAAGCTTTAACAGCTCTCGGTTTCCTTTAACGCATCGTTTAGCGAAGTTTGCTAACGAGTTTTCTTATTGTGCCGAACTCTTTCAACACGAGTATCGGTTATTCTAGATAGTTTTACCGTTCAATTAATGGTTGTGAAAATAATCTGATTGTTACCTCTACTTAAATATTATTTCTTTGTTATTTACTGGTAACTGTTATAAAATACAACAGTCTATTGAAAGGCTTAAGTTTATCTGTATACGCCTTTTCATTCGCTGATACAATGACGGTTTCATTATTTGCTCCTTTTTTTGTCTTTTACGAAATCAAACATCAATATCATTTTCTTTTCAGCCATTGTTATGAAAATCTCTTTTGTATCCGACAGCTGAACGGTCTTTTTTATATCAAATGTTGCAGGTACATTGTACGTTTGTACAGTTCTCAAAATCGGTAATACGTACCGACCGCTCACTCGGTTACACATAGGGTTACCACCCGTACTCTAAAGTAGAGTATTGTCCTCTTTTTCGTGTAGGTGTACTTTATAATCTATGACACCAATAAAGTACGCTAAAATACTCTATTTACGTAACTCTGATTGTTACTGATTTTTTTCGCCCTTAAGAATGTAAAATGGAGAGACAAAAGGAACAAGTCTTCCCTAAACGTAATTAAAAACGATCTGATCAAATATTTCAATTTAAAGTTTGATTGCAAACAAGCTGTAACTATCTTCAAGAAAGACAATATTTGTTGAATGTTGAGAAAAGTAACGAAAAATGATTTTATTAAAGATAAATAAGTATTCTTTTTTTATGCTGTGTACTTTATTTTCGTTCTACCGAAATCAAAAAATACATTATTCGTCCCAAAACAAGGTGGCAACCCTAGTTACACACTTGTTGGGGCCCACTCGACCCCAAATAACCGTTAAGATTCATCTATGAATGTGAAGGTATGGTCCTCTGCGAAAGGACCGCGTCCTTACACGTGTCCGTTCAATTAACTTGCATATTGATGGCTGGGATTGATGGTCGGTTCGATCACCAATTTGCATACCTGAAATTGTCAGTTACATATAGCGCCACCTACACAGGGAGTCCTAGATTGGAGAACGTCATAAGGCGTTGTTCTGATTGCGTGTTATAAGCTTTATAAAGTTTGAATTTCGGTCTGTTTAGTAAATTCTATTGGAATTAAGTACCTAATCAATATACATGGCGCTTTAGAAAACAAACTTGTTCCGCGATGAAAGGCTTGATTGAAAAGAGTTAAAGCATTTTCATGGGCAGTAACACGAACCCGGCCGGCCTAGTTACAAAGAATTTTACCTTGTTTCTCCCCATCCAATTTATAATTAAAGCTCCAAGGAATTTAATTGACATTCGATCTTTTAAGGCCTAAGGACTTTGGAATAATAATTGATAGTACCTTATAATTGAACGAGCATTCGCTTCTGTTCGCGTGGTTACGAAATGTTTCCCCTTCCATTCAGGTCGAGTATCCAAAAATATTTTGTTATTTTAATTAGCCCTGTGAAAGATCGAACTCAAGTTTTCAGAGTCTGAAGGCATCAAACTTCATTGACTATAGCCTTCTTCAACTAACTTGATATTTAGGTTTTCAGTACAAATTGCTTTCAAGTTATAAGGCTGTCTAGCTTTACCGACATTCTGTAGAAAAGCGATAGTCTCGGAATGCTCGAGTATTCGCATAACGTTACAGAAAGGTGTGCCTCGGGCTCGATTCCGGATATTTGACGTCATACGAAGTCGTACATAACATTTTCCATATGTTTGTGGTTTCTCAGAAACGAGAAGACGGAATGGTTACATATTAGTATGTGAAGGACGTGTATTGTAGGAAATAAAATGTAAGGCACGTTTAACATACATAATTAAAATTCTGGTTCTTTCTGTGTACTCCATAACTAAACCAACATTAACAAAGTGATAATATACGGTGCCTACAACCATTGGCTCGTACAGAAATACCGCAATAAGCGATTTCACACTGCGTAAAAGTGTAAAACTGGAAGTCTCTTTCTAAAATAAACAAAGCGTTGTAAAGTCGAATTAGGTCGTTAAATGTGCTCCCTAGATAGTACGTCATGTCTGAGGGTCCCCACCTACATGTCTACATGTGTTAATTTTTCCAAGTGCCAGTGAATGTAAAATGTATGACGTGATATCTCATTATCCTCGTTCGTATCTCCACTGGGAGAACCCGCGAAATTATGAGTGGCGTATATTTACTTTTTGGAGTTGCCTCGCCTATTATACTAATAGGATAGAATATAGCACAATTGTTTTCAAAACACTCAACAATCTAGTGTATCTGTTTTGAAGTTTAGTTTTATTTAACGTTAAAATGTTACGCCCTTACAGCAAGGTGATGAATTATAAGGGCACATTGTCACCTATTTATTCACGGGAGACGGATGACATTGTCGTCTCTTCCAAGTTTTTGACGTCTGTCGACGTTGTTGCCATGTGACTGTTCCTAAAATATCCTTGACTGAGAAAACTTTCGTTTTCCTAATTATGCTAATACGAGCTTTTGCACGCGGCTCTGCCCGCGTGGATGTCGGAAATTAACCCACGGGAACGTGCTACCGGGACAAAAAGTAGCGTATGTCCTTCCAGGAAGCCATCTATTTCCTTTGCCAAATTTTATCGACATCCGTTCAGTGGTCAAGGTGTGAAAATGTAACATACAGACAGAGTTATTTTCGAATTTATAATATCGGGAACGTGCTACCGGGACAAAAAGTAGCCAGGATGCCATCTATCTCCTTGCCAAATATCGAAATCCGTTCAGTGGTCAAGGTGTGAAAAGGTAACATACAGACAGAGTTACTTTCGAATTTATAATATTAGAATGGATTTGTTTTAAGATCGGCTTCCCGTTTCAGTTTGAATGGACTGCTGTTTAGACCTATCTCCAAAGCTCAGAATATCGGGGTAAACACATTTCCTGTCACTGTGTTCACTGTTGTTCACGTTTTAACTCTATTGGGACGCAAGCTTTGTTTCATATTCAAGCTTTTGAAAAATATGGGAAACATTTTCAATAACAATAGGCTATCGGCAACAAAAGCATTGAACTTAACCGTAGCGACTGGAGCAGAAGCGTAAGCTCTCGATCCCGGATTATTTAGAATTATGAGCTTAAACGAAAATGTGTTCTATATACGAATAGACCATGTATTTTTCAAAATATCAAGGGTGAGTTTCCCCGCGTTTTGAAGCGTTAATGGGTGATGTTGATTCCATTAGCGACCACTAACTCGTCGGACTCAACTACTCGTGTGGTAACCAGATTACTATAACGTACTTTAGAGGTATACCTGTGTTGTTAAGGCTACTATAAAGGTATACTTGTGTTGTTGCAGGGCGGCGTGGCAGCGCAGGGTTAGGGTGGAGCGGGAAGGCACACACTGGAGCCGCACTGGGTTCCACGTGAGTAAAACAACTACCTTAACTTCATTATACTTCGACCATACATGTACAGTCGCCAACAGGTCAAGTTACACGAAACTGTGAAATTTCTCCAAACGATTTTAAACCTAAAATTTTTGGTGGTTCAGTTCAAAATCTAATGAGAAAATCTGACAGTTGGTGGTAACTTGATGTGCTGGCGACTTTACTATCTACCTTGTTCCGGTTTGAAGGACACGTTTCCCGGTGAAATTACAAGCATAAGACCACGTTCGCACGGACGTAAAAAAATCGCGGTGGGATTTTATCGCGCACAGGAAAATATATGCATTTTTTTTATTTTTTATTATACTGCTATTTGAATTTGTTTTCGCCCTTTACTATATTTTTACAGGCAATGGCTTCGAAAATACTATAGTTATTTCATTAAAAAAAGTTGCGACCCTATTCAGGAGGGACGTCTGCTTATCATCATCATTCTCTTAGCCTTATTCCAACTTATTTGGGTTCTGCGCAACCTGTTTTCTTCTTCCATACTTCTCTATTAGTTCTGCGCAACCTGTTTTCTTCTTCCATACTACTCTATTAGTTCTGCGCAACCGGTTTTCTTCTTCCATTCTTCCATACTACTCTATTAGTTATGCACAACCTGTTTTCTTCCATTCTTCCATACTTATCTATTAGTTCTGCGCAACCTGTTTTCTTCTTCCATACTACTCTATTAGTTCTGCGCAACCTGTTTTCTTCTTCCATTCTTCCATACTACTCTATTAGTTATGCACAACCTGTTTTCTTCCATTCTTCCATACTACTCTATTAGTTCTGCGCAACCTGTTTTCTTCTTCCATACTACTCTATTAGTTCTGCGCAACCTGTTTTCTTCTTCCATTCTTCCATACTACTCTATTAGTTATGCACAACCTGTTTTCTTCCATTCTTCCATACTACTCTATTAGTTCTGCGCAACCTGTTTTCTTCTTCCATTCTTCCATACTTCTCTATTAGTTCTGCGCAACCTGTTTTCTTCTTCCATACTACTCTATTAGTTCTGCGCAACCTGTTTTCTTCTTCCATTCTTCCATACTACTCTATTAGTTATGCACAACCTGTTTTCTTCCATTCTTCCATACTACTCTATTAGTTCTGCGCAACCTGTTTTCTTCTTCCATTCTTCCATACTTCTCTATTAGTTCTGCGCAACCTGTTTTCTTCTTCCATTCTTCCATACTACTCTATTAGTTCTGCGCAACCTGTTTTCTTCTTCCATTCTTCCATACTACTCTATTAGTTCTGCGCAACCTGTTTTCTTCTTCCATACTACTCTATTAGTTCTGCGCAACCTGTTTTCTTCTTCCATTCTTCCATACTTCTCTATTAGTTCTGCGCAACCTGTTTTCTTTTTCCATTCTTCCATACTTCTCTATTAGTTCTGCGCAACCTGTTTTCATCTTCCATTCTTCCATACTTCTCTATTAGTTCTGCGCAACCTGTTTTCTTTTTCCATTCTTCCATACTTCTCTATTAGTTCTGCGCAACCTGTTTTCATCTTCCATTCTTCCATACTTCTCTATTAGTTCTGCGCAACCTGTTTTCATCTTCCATTCTTCCATACTTCTCTATTAGTTCTGCGCAACCTGTTTTCATCTTCCATTCTTCCATACTTCTCTATTAGTTCTGCGCAACCTGTTTTCTTCTTCCATTCTTCCATACTTCTCTATTAGTTCTGCGCAACCTGTTTTCTTCTTCCATTCTTCCATACTTCTCTATTAGTTCTGCGCAACCTGTTTTCTTCTTCCATTCTTCCATACTTCTCTATTAGTTCTGCGCAACCTGTTTTCCTCTTCCATTCTTCCATACTTCTCTATTAGTTCTGCGCAACCTGTTTTCTTCTTCCATTCTTCCATACTACTCTATTAGTCGTCATCTCAGTAGAAGGACGCACGCTTATTATGACATGGACAAGAAAATAATGTTTCCATAGTGATGCTAAAACTTCACAGGGTTCCTTTGACCCCGATAATTTGAGAAACGTTCATACGAGATACCGGCTGGCTCTTTTGGGATAACAAATAAAGTCGATACATAATTTATTATAAAATTCGTTTACTTAATTACGAACCTTCAGGCAAATTCTGTATGAATTTACAATACGATCTTGTAATACCATTATGTACAAAGACTTTATGAAATATGTAAGTACGCTAATATGTAACGAATCCTATATTACGTCGGTACCGAATATGGTAATACCTCCCATAATATTGTACAAGGAATACATTAATAAGATTAAACATACGGCTACGAACAGTCGGGTATTACGATTTGTAATGAAGTGACTCAAGGCTGGTAACGCACTTCAATGTTTTTATTAGGACGCCATTGAATAAGTAATGAAAATTTATATAAGTAAATGAATCTTTTAAGGAGGGATTCACTTGACCTTGTTATATAATTTGTTTGTATTGCTTTTGTCTTCTTCTTCCTATTTTCGTGGCTTAGCGCCAGATTTTGTTTTCCGTCAAAGTAATTGGACAAAATGAAAGGTTTTGTGGCATCTGATAAATTGATAGTATTTTGTAAAGTGCAAATCATGAACCTTTGATTTCACAGTACTTAGGTACCTATCCTACTCATTGCATATTGGGTAAACATTATAACGTCAAGAACCATTTAATTTGACACGACATTTGGCAAAACATCAAATTGAATACGCTTTCAATATTCCGGGGTTAGAGTCTTGATATCCCGTCTACCTTTTAATCCGCATCTATATATATGTCTAATCATATCGGGGAAAATCCCCACTAAATCCGCCCCCAGTGACATCTGCCACCAGAAAAACCGAAACTGATAAAACTTTGTTTTGTTGTGTAATTGTGTTTCGACAAACAAGGAAAAAATAAGTAGGTGTTGTATTTTATCTGGGTTTTTTTTTAAACTAAATTATCTTCAGACTTTTTTTACCCTTGAAAGACCAGCACCCCAGTTGTGTACCACACTTTATTTCACAATCCGAAGGATTTTGAAGGAAATTCTTAATCCATTGCTTCATAAATGTTTGAAAAATTCGTCTGCTCGACAAAGTAAATAACGCAATTAATTTTGCCGAGTTGCCGGTGTTACGAAATTACCTCGCTGCTGTCTCCAAGATCACACTCCTTAGAAACAGAAAAAAGAAAGAAAGAAAAATAGGTTTATTTGTCACAGAAACACGTGCATACAAAAAAGATAATTAGCTCTAGAAACAATGTAAAATAAAAATAAAACAAACAAAATAAATCTATAATCACGAGCACAAAACAGAAATAGTCGACAGCTGCACGTCATGACTGTGACAAGAAGGCTTCCACTCAGCATGGTGCTGTGCTATGGGGGACCCACAGCACAGCGCTGATTTTCAGTGGTCACCCAAAAAGGACGTACGGAAAACCAAGTCAGGTTTAATGATTAATAGTACGTACTTATATGTAACAAAATAAAATAAAACAAACAGTAAGCACTAAGAATAAAAATCAACTACATAAACAACCAGTTATACGAACAATATTATTAAATAACCTAAACATTCAATAATTTGTATTTTTAGGCATTGCCGTGTGTTCATATACAAAGTACCGACACAAGAACAGGGTACTTATATAAATGTGCACAAGAATATTCAGTATTGTCTTGTTTTGCATTTTGCCTCGCTCCCACCCATACACAGCTCACATACAACAGCTCCTTTTATCCTTGAACCCCAGCAGTAAAGCAAATAACTCTTACTAAGGGGTGTCCCAAAAGTACGTACGTATAGGATTTGAAGAGACGATGTCAATTGGCCACCAAGATCTTGCGATCTGACGCCACTGGATTTCTTTCTTTGGGGCTACGTCAGAGGTAAGGTCTACGCCAACGATCCACAAAACATTGACGACTTGAAACACAATTTTCGCCTCTAGGTATTGGTGAGATAACACGCGAAATGTGTGAGAATGTAATAAAAAACTTCGGTACAAGAATCGGCATTTGCAGAAATGCCGGTGGCGGTCATTTGGTAGATATTCTGTACAAATAAAATTGTACAAGTCAAGAGACTTGAATAATGACTTGGAATTTCTTCGTAATTTTATTTTATTTTAAAGAAAACTTTAAAAAAAAAATACGAAGAAATTCCAATCCGTTCGCATTTTATTGAAAAAAACACATCTTATAGGTACTTACTTTTGAGACAGCCAGTAGACCAGTGGTTAAAGGACCTAGGTATGTAAAGTAGGTACCTATGTTCAAGACGTTTTGATACGTTCATTCTAGCATGATTGAGACAACAAACTCCTTTTCGCAAGCTCTGAAATTAACGTTCTCGAATGGAACATTAAACATTATTAACATAGCCTCGTGTTCAGCTTGAGACGTAGCTATCTATATTAATACGAACATAGTGGGAGAGTGTACGTACGAGGCCTTTGATGCGCTTTTTAACAATAATGAATTGTTATATTTCTAACAAAGTTGTGCATTTTCAGTTACATTAACCCGATTACTTTAAAATCGTCTCACGAATACCAAGAGAAACACCGGGACGCCCTAGAAGGACAGATAGTGATGTTCTTCAGAAAGTTCAGGTGCGTCAGTGCTTGTAACTGGCGCCCGTGTCTGACCAGCGGGGTAGGTACTTGCGTAACACACATAAAATGGCCATCGATTGCAATGCCTTTCATTTTGACAGTTAAGCCACATTCCTTGCGCTATTTGCGTTAGTGAGCAGCTGAATTTTTAAAGCTTTGGATGCCGATCGATTGTCATTTAATGTGTGTTACGTAATTACCTATCAGATGAATGAACGTAAACGAATCAAAATGAGTATGTAAGGATCGTAGCAGGTGGCGTTCTGTAGTTTCTGCCTACCCCTATCTAAAAACTTTTAGATAAAAGTCTGAAAGTTCAGATGTTAAAGTAAAGCCCCAATCAATGATGAAAGAAGATGTGTTGGAGGACTGCCCAGCTTGGGCGGAGCACCGCCGTGTTCCACGCACGCCTCAAAGAGATGTCAGCACCATTGACGACGTCGGATAGGGCCGACGCCCGCCGGGGTCGCGGATTGTTCGAAAGAGTTACCGTGGCCCTGGCGCACTGGCAACTGAAGGAACACGGGTGGGTTTTAATCAGTAAGAGTCTGACACGCCCTTCCGCTCAGCCCAGAGCGGGAGAAGTCATTTGATGATTTACCAACCAAAAAAAAAGTCATGCCAATAACCAACCGCACAGTAGTATTTTCATTTATCTTAGAAGATTAATTTACCTAGGCAGTATTGTCCAACTGATATGCGATGAGTGTGGAAGAGGACCTTCGCTGCCTACCTACTCCTATTTGCAGTTAATGCGAACCAATCCATCCAGCCAAAACCCTTCATTCTCCAATATCGTTGGTTCTATACAACAACAATACACAAATGGATACAATAATAATAAAGCAGAAATCAGTACATGAAACGCCACTTGCGCTAAGCGTCTGAAACATCGATATTATTCGATACCTCGTTCACAAGCTCGTGTTCTCCAATCAAGTGGAGAAGAAACACTTTCGCGGTTTTGTTCGCGTTGCCACGATACGTGTAACACGACCCTGGGAACAAAACTGATGCTGACACCTGTTCTCAGTACATGATCTAGTTATCTATGTACAAGCCTCTACAATGTAGATGGAACAAGCTTCGAAGTTCTCAGTTGATTTATACCCTTTGTGTAATGAAATTGAAGGACCTATTGAAGAAACCAATTTTCAATTTATATTCGTCGGAATAAATACATATGTAATAACAGGAATTATTCGCGAAAATTTAAGTTCTTATAAATTATCGATTTATTTATGTAATTGCATTATGCGCCACACATAAGCGATGTATTGTATCTGTATTAGTTTAGAGGGTCGTAATAATTCACTTTGATCAAGTTTTTTTTTAAACCCTTTCCGGATTAGATTGTAATGTAAATCTGTGGGTTTATTTGATTTTACTTTATCGAAATCTACCTCATATAATTAAGATACGGACTAATTGTCTAGTTTTGGGCTTATTTGCAAATAATACTTTGTAACTTGGTAATCCTGGTATTTGTAGGTAATATTTTGAGCTACTCATGTCATCTCAACTTGGTGTTAACTTCTAAACCTGCTTACTGTATTACCTGGACAATAAACTGTTTCTATTTGTATAATTTGATTTGGACGGCCGAGTGCATCGCCGGTCATTAGCTACCATTAATCTTCATTACCCTTGTGTAGTTGTACATTCACAGACCATATATTTTGTTTTGTGACCTTTTTGGGGTAACCCTAATCCAGTTAAGCTTAGCTCGGCAGCCCTAAATGTGATCCAGAATCCCGGACTCTTGGATGTGTGTCATCCGCCCCGATCCTAGTTGATACAATATGACAATATCACGTTTTTCACGTTCTTGTCAAAGTTATCCAAAGTCAATTTTGTCTCCACGATATCATTACATAATATCATGAATGTATGGTAGGGACATATTCGCGATATTAAAGATGTCTGCGCTCCACGGCCCCCGCGGGGTTTCGTTGTCATTTCAAATAGTACGCTATCATGCGGATTATTACGTAGAGGAAATATTCAGGAGAAATTACCACAATGTCAATATGTACTTCAGATACACAATGTTTTGCACCACTTGTGTACATGGCCTAGTTTGGCTTATAGAACACACTCTTGAAACTAAAGGGATTCATTTAAGTTTATGATTGTGATAATCATATTTTAGTATACTTCTACAGATTTTTTATACTTCTGAAGATATTTATTTTTATATATTTTCTATTACGTGACCCAGGGATTTAATGCTATCTAAAACAACTCAAGACCAAAAAGTGTTTTAAAAATTATCCGACCAGTCACACCCGTGACGGCTCACTTTAGCAGTCATTAGGAGGTCTATGTTCAGGAGTATCCGTTTAGGAGGAGACAGGATGCGGGTGTTAAAGTAATTTTATTGTAATTTCCAATGTGGGGTGTTGGTAGGTATCTGTGTCTGTTCTTCTACTTACAATATAATTATGCCTTTCCTACATATAGTGAGTGTTCCTCTTTGGCAATAGCTATTTCCCTAACGATACGATGCTATTCTACGACAATCTTGATCAAAGAACCTCAAAGGAAACTGATACTCCCTTACATGATAACGCTGCTTAAAGCTTTAACTACGCAATCGCTAACGCAGTCTCTCGACTTCTGAAAACAGGCTTGACGGTGCTATGACTAAGTTAACAGATACCTACATTCGCTAAATTCACCCGTACATATAGAGCGTCCAAGAGTGATGATACATCAGTGCGCCCGGTGCACTCGCGCAGTAAGCCTTGCAGATCCTCTGCTACCAAACTTACTAACTGGGTCCTCTTTTCAACACGACTTACATACTAAGTTGTTCTCTGATTGCTCAAGAAAACAAGAACCCTCAATCAATCTGTGGCGACTATTCTAGGTTAGTTAGAAAAGCACTCTGTTGGGTTGCAAGAAAATTTTCCTTGTCTAACATCTGTTCCCGAGAGGCTAACTTCCACGTTCTTCCGTTTGTCTTTCAAATCTTCGCTGGTTCTTCGTGATAAACTTGTCTAAATCAATTTACCGTTATTCTTGAGTGTGAAAGTTTTAACAACCAGTGTTTACCATAGTATTTGAAGTTTTCTACTCCAAAGCTCAATGACTCAAAGTTCTTGATCATCAACTTTAGTGTTATCTGTTTTATTATTTTCGTAACTTTATATCAGTTTGGGCATGTTGTTAATACTGGTATTGAATGAATTGATTGTTTTTCCTTCAATAATATGCATGTCGTTGTTCCATTCATACTCGGCCGGTTTAGTGTCGTCAGCTTTAATTATATTTTATCCTTTAAAACAACTTCCTGATAAGTCATTGATGAGAAATATACCTACTTATTAGGTATACATATTCGCACACTTCGTAGTAAAATGTAGTCACAGTATTGACGCGGATGCACGGCGTCATTCTTGTTATGGTAAATATTGTCTATTCATAATATTTACCTTTTCCTAATATGGTGTTATAACTTTTAGATTATGGTTAGTCACCTGGTTTTATAAGACACTTTATTATTTGGTTCACTTCAGTTCGATAGATTGTTTGTTTGACTAACTGACTTAAAATCCACCAGAAAATTAGCGCGCAATTATTATGTAGCGCAAAGTTTTACAAAAGCTTTGTATTTTTACAGTGTTGAGGAGGGCGCGGCGGCAGAATGGAAGACGCCGGCAGCAACAAGCAGCGACAGGCCACGCGAGTCTTCAAGAAGAGCTCGCCGAATGGCAAGGTATAACATACAATACTTATTATACATTTTACGTATATTCCAATTCAAACAGTCGCAATTTCAACCCCCTTGTTGCTTCCGTTGATGGAGTCTTCGCTCCACCAATGTTTACCTTCGTAAAACATCTTGGAGCTGCAATCGCTGACCGCTGAAATAGGTCCTTTAGCGTAGTGATGAGTTGGCTAAGATCAAGAATCATCATCTCAATAATCCGTGCCACTAGCATGTGCATTCGCTGTACAAGGCATAAATTTAAACCAATAGCCAAGTTATTTGGCTTCGACGATGGAGCAGCCCTATCTAGACAAGACTGATGTGGTTGCGGCTGACGAACTGGGCAGACGTCGATTGTAAAAAGTCGCTATAGATAAATGAGCCTGTTTTATTTGTTAATTAATCAATAATTGGACAGTACTGTAGTTATAGATTAATATTTATGCGATGACCTAATGTACAATAATTTGATCTAAAATTAATAATCCAAGATGTTCACATTTTACGGGGTTGGCGGTGGAATGGATTTTGATATAAGCTTGCCCAGGAAAACGCCTTTGGGCAAGCCTTGGTGCCTTTTTAGATACCCGAGGGCACAAATTAAGGCAGGGTTGAAACGGTAACATCATCCGTTAAAAAACTTTCTAAATTAGTCGGAATGGTAATTAAGGAAAACCAATCTGGCAGATTTTAATCAATTGCTTTCTTCAAATAGATTTAGAGAAGAACCCGAGATGGTTTCATTAATCTTTTGTTACCATTCGAGTTGGCGGACGATGTTTAATCATAATCACGGAGCTTTTGAATCATCTCTTGTTTTTAGCTTAAACCCAGCAACCGTTTTGAAGGTGGAACTAATTTTATTTTTGTAAAGTATCGCTTGCGACAGCGCATATAAAGTAGACATCAGACGCTTCACTTTTTGTCTTTCATTCATTCGACATCTTTAACTCGAATTGAACCACCTGAACATAATATTAATCAAATCAATCAATCAATTTATTAATTAGTGAAGCGATCTAACGATTTTGGATTTCGGCACTAGAATGATTGAAAAATGAAATGAAAGAAGCAAACTAACGTTCATTCCTACGTAATTTTGTCGGTGTCGTGTGAACGTAGACTGAAAGAAAAATTAACATTCACTTGAGTGAACCATTCAGTCAAGTGAAGCGTCTGATATCAGTTTAAACTTACTCACACGTGGTCGTAGTGTGTTCTAACTGCTTCGCCTTCAGTCAATTCACAAGAGATAATTTCCTTAAATAGAAAGAAAGAAAATACGTTTATTTGCGGTAAATATGACGTAGAGAAAAACACACAAACACAAAAAAGGACAAGTTGGGGGAAAATATGCGTCACATCCACGCAAACCCCTATGCGAGACAGTCCCAGAGTTGGTTTTCTGCGACACCCGGCGTTGACATGATGACGTCAACCGGTGCAGCATACGAAAAGAAAACATGGGGTAAAACGTAATCCCTCAACGTTTTGACTTGATCGAGTTTCTTGGCAGGCCCAGATTGTCATCTTGTCAATAGAAACGGGACATAACCGAGAAGTATGGTGTTACCCAGATCATGCGTTATCCGATGCGGTGCATACATATTATGAGTTAAACCCTCATCACTGCAGCCCAACATTGACGTAAGAGCGTTTCATTACAACGAGGCGCGATCTTTGACCGATCATACTATGCATTGTTTGCCAACTTGCAAACTCTGCCAAATCTTGTGACAACTTCTTCAACTTAATTTGGCTTAGTTTGCCAAACGAGACACTTGAAATAATTAGCTCGTCATTTTGAGGTCAAAAAAGTTAATAGAAGTTTTTTTTTGTTTGCAGATCACAGTATACTTAGGGAAAAGAGACTTCGTAGACCACATCACACATGTAGACCCGATTGGTAAGTACGTTTTCCTTCTATAGAAACAACCGAACTCTCAGAAATATGTTCAAGATTATCATTTATTTTTTCCGCTGACTCAATCAAACTTGATTTGGCTATTTTTTTTTTTAAACATTCCTGAGTAGAGTTTGTCTCTTGTCATCGCCTTAATGTCGAAATTGGACAAAGACGTCATTGTTCCAAATCAAAGTTTCAGAGTATTGGAACACTTGAATCAAGTTGTCTAAAGTGGACCTCCTCTAGTCGTAAAGGGAGTGCCGATCCTTGTTTTATAAATAGCCATTCCCGCCCCACCTACGTTCTATTTGGTAGTTCAGCTTGGACCTTATCTAGCAGTTCACTTTGCTTGAGATTAGATATTGTTTTCAGTTAGTACTGTATGTGAAAATACTGACTAATATTATTATGTTGGTTGTGCAGTGTGACGACGAATTAAATCGTGTCAGCTATCTCTTAATCCACACCCTCATACAACACAAGCATATCACGCTATGTGTGTGATAAACACAGGTTTGATCCATGCAATTATTTATCAATGAATCATAATGACGCGCGAATAATTTTCTCAATGGAACGGATCTAGACTCAGCAAAGATTGTGATTTACTATGAGTAAGTGTTTACTACTATTTAAAACGGGCGCTTTAAGAAATGTGCGTGGAGTTCCACTAATTGTGGTAAACACAAGAATTATAAATACGTCAGTATGTTCCATGGTCTTTTCCTGTGTTTTGAGGAGGTTATTCACTTTCCTCCAATGACGTTTCATCTTGGCTGCATTGCTTCCTGTTAGTGTCGTATGCTGCATCGGAATGCAGCATAAGCCCGGAAGGTATGAGGCATCCATTCCGTGTATTAATCAGATCTTCATGCGATCATGGATTCGAATTAGCGGTTGTAGTTCTACACGATTTGGATCGAACCGTGTCTAATTATGGTTGTACCGCACTGTATCGAATCGTTAATTGTAATGTTAGCGCGTTAGCACAATTGATAGTTAACGATAGTTCGATAGAATCCTATAATTCATGGAATTATCAGGGCAGGCATAATATCCGGCTTATTCATCTTACCCTCATTTGGTATATCCTCCTACTATAATAACCTCCAAAGCTCTGATGAAAATCTACGCTACGATTTGACCAGTGAAAGAGTCGCGGTAGTTGATCTTTGAATGTTGTCGAAAAGGCGCTTCTTTGGACCCTAGCTATTTCTAACGCTGTCCTATGTACATTTTCAGACGGCGTAGTCCTAATCGACCCAGAATATGTCAAAGACAGGAAGGTGTTCGGCCACGTGCTGGCCGCGTTCAGGTACGGGAGAGAAGACCTGGACGTACTGGGCCTTACATTCAGGAAGGATCTATACCTGGCCGCTGAACAGGTAACGAACCTTCATGATATTATTGCGACCTTCATACTGCTTTAGGACTTAATCATAGAACACTATGCTTACATTTTTTATTCGGGGAGTTTGATCGAAGCTATTCTTTTACAGTTTTTCTGTAAACACATTTTAATGAAGGCTTGAGTTCGGGTCGTAAAGCTGAAAAACTTTTTTACGAATAGTAGATACTAATACTTTAGTAGGTATTCTTTTGGATGTATGTAGGACGTAGTGAGGCACTTTGGTAGACCAAGACTTTTTTTTCTCGAAAACGAAACTCATTGTTCTTACTCATTTTAAATGCTGTTGGTTGAATCCTATTGAAAAACTCTATATCAAATCTTCTATGTCTATCGGTTGGCATTTTTGACATATGGTTCTTCGTGCCTTGCTAAAAAAGTAACCCTGTATTGCCAGCTATTTTATATACCACAGTACGATAAGGTTTTGAATATCGCGTTCATTGATTTTTCCCATGTAATGCTCGTTAAGCCACAAATCGCGTTTCGAATTAGTCACGTTTCGATAGTAAACAGATTATCGGAGATTCTTCACACCGTTTTGAATGAGCAATCAACTCTTCAATCAATACACATAAATGAACACCTTGATTTGCGAATCGGAGGAAAATTATTCGTGTTTAAAATCAGTATGATTTATGGCTTTAGAGTAAAAAAGTGTTTTATTTGGTACTTTTGGCCTAAAAAGTATACTTTCTTTTCTTATGTGGACTTTGAATTATTGTTGCGTAGTTGTTGCAAACCGACTCCTTTTTCTCTGATAATACAAGTCTTCGGTCGTAAATCGGTGGTGGAAAGTGGAAAGCGATTAATAGACAGGCTTTAGAATATATCATTTTAGCAAAACCCTGAAATAACATAGTAATCGCTCTCATCCGAGTGAAACTCGTCATCGACTCTTAAGAAGTTCCCAGACTTTTAAAATTTAATATTTACATTCAGTTGATAATGTAAAAAACGGTTGATTGACAAAGTGTGTAAGTGTTTACTGAATAAACTGTAATCCTGTTTTTGGAACAATAAATGATTGTTGGGCATATAACGCCTTCAGAGTGTTGTTGGAGTTCCAAGTTATTGCAATGAGTCAAAGAATATTTGCCAAAGCACATGCATATTCAATACCATCCTGCGAAAAAAGATTCCGTCCATGATGCGCAGAGTGCGGGGGAGCGTCAACGGCATTCTGAAGGTCAGCAGCTAAAAGCCATGTTGCGCTATGTCAGGCGAGTGCAACAGATATATGAACAAAAATTTTGTATTACATTTGTTACTAACATAGCATAATTATAAGCGTTGTGTATTACTTACATCATATGGATCATGGTATAATAGTATATTTCGTCAGGTATAGCATTTCGAGACCACACAGTGAGCACGTGGGAGACACAAGCCTACGTCATCACCGTTTTGTTACTAGTAGTGTGTAATAATAACTCCCCACCCGCTTGTATTACCTGTGCGAATCCAATAAAACAATGAGGTTTTAAATAACAATTACGTTTGTATATGTTTAAATTGAATTGTTTCGTTTGATTAGAGAAACTAAACGACAATTTAAATGCTTTATATATATTTTTTAACAGGATAGTGACTGAAAATGTTTCCATAATTCGTATTTTGTTGCAATAGAGTGGCAACTCGATAGTGACGTAAGCATGTGTCACTCCCGGAATGCCAGACCTTGATTTTTTAGACCATGATATGGATCAAGGTCTGAATTAAAGTTTTTTTTTTTGTTAATGTCATCTTACTTATTAAACTACTCGCAGATATACCCAGCAATAAACACCACAAAGCGGCCCCTAACGCGGCTGCAAGAGAGGCTGGTCCGCAAGCTGGGCGCGGCGGCGCACCCGTTCTACTTCGAGCTGCCGCCGCACTGCCCCGCGTCCGTCACGCTGCAGCCCGCGCCCGGCGAGACCGGCAAGCCGTGCGGCGTGGACTACGAGCTCAAGGCCTTCGTCGCCGACGCGCAGGACGACAAGCCGCACAAGAGGTAGCCGCTCGGGCAGTGAACTTAATATACAGGCGATATCAGATAGGCTACAATTTAAACGCTTACCACCTTCAGGCCGCGTCCTTACCAAAAGCGATCGTCGCGCTTTTTCATATGAATACTAGCTGCGCCCCGCGGTTTCACCCGTCTAAGTCTCCATACGGTGGGAATACCGGGTTAAAAAATGCTAATCCAGGTCATGGTCTACCCATGTGCCAAATTTCGTCAAAATCCGTTCAGCCGTTTTAGCGTGAAAGCGTAACAAACAAACATACGAAAACTCTATTCTCTTGATAATATTAATTTAGAAATTTAGATGACGTACTTGCGCTGTCAAGTACGTAAATCGTATGTCCGATTCAGGTAAACGATCGCGTATACCCACGACAGTCACTTTTGGGTAGGACGCAAGGTTTATATTATTTCGTAGTAAAATGGGTACGGTCACCAAAAGTGATAAGTAACTAGGGCCGTCGGATATAGTTGAAGTTTAGTAACAAACGAATGGATATTTTCGAATAAAATTTAACTTAATTAATAGAAAACAAATAGTTAATTTATCTAATTAAATTTCATTCGAAAACATCCATCGGTTTCCTAATAAACTTCAACTATATCCGACGACCCTGGTTATTTATCTTTTTTGGTGACTGTACATTTTTGGTAAGCGTTTAAATAGCGTCCTATTAGACGAACTACTGGGGAGAACGGTTATTCGAATGAATATTCATTTTTCTTTTGTTTTTTTTCACACTGCACATACAGTGCCGTAGAAATGAACATTCACTCTTTCTTTTTCTCGACCAGCACAGGCCACAGAAGATGATTCGGAATGTACGAATAGTTTGTCCGTGTTCAAGTTTAATTTTTCATGTACGAGTAAAAAAATCTAATATATTGGATTAGTACTTAAATTTTCTTCTTTCGCGTCAATAACTAAAAATGCTTAAAAACTAAAAAAATATGTCCAATAATGTCCAATATGTGACAGCTTGAATACTGAACAGCTCTATCACCTTCAAATTTAAGTCCTGAAATAGAAGATTCCAAGGATAAATGAAAGTCCAAAATTAACTATCTGATATCGCCTTTAGATGACGTATAAAAATACTTAGAATGCCCCGTCTTTGCCCAACATTTGCTGACACACACCTCTTCTACTTTACGCCGTTAGCACACCAACGCAGCCGGCTGCGACAGCATTGCGGAAGCAGGACAAAATGTTTGAAACTGTATCGCGTAGCGCTACGAAATCGCAGCGGTAAGCGTCATTGTGCTAACGCCTTTTAAGCTTTGCTGAATAAGCTGGTCACCTCGTATGGGTGAAGTTAGAGTTTTAAAGGCATGCGCGGCGCTCGAACGAATGTGTGAAAAGCTTGTCTAGAAAACTTCAAATTCTGTGCGTTTATTTGATTATTTATGGTGTTTTGCTTGCTCTGCAGGAATTCAGTGCGGTTAGCTATCAGGAAGATAATGTATGCGCCCAGCAAGCAAGGCGAGCAGCCCTCCGTCGAAGTGTCCAAAGAGTTTATGATGAGTCCCAACAAACTGTATCTTGAAGCTTCCTTAGATAAGGTATGAGTGACAGATTCTCTTAAATCCAAACTTTCTAAACTCGATGTGCCATAGGCCTAGAATTGTAATTATTTTTTTAGTCCGTTGTCTTAGTTTTTAGGCCAGTTTTATATTTGTTTGATTTCATACGAGCGAGCGTCAGTCATTATAATTTAAACCTTATGTCCATATTCATAAAAGTCACAAGACGCGCGCTCGTGCATTGCAACAACAATATTTTTTGTTTGTAGTCTAGAAATAAAATCTAAAAACTTTTCTAATATCCTTCTCTGATTATTTATGACACTTTCATATAATATTGTTATAATTTTTCAGGAATTATACCATCACGGCGAGAACATAGCAGTGAACGTGCACATAGCGAACAATTCCAACAGATCAGTCAAACGTATCAAGGTGTCTGTACGTCAGTTCGCGGACATCTGTCTGTTTTCAACCGCGCAATACAAGTGCACTGTTGCAGAGACCGAGAGCGAGTGAGTTTCGATTTTATTGCTATAGACGTAGAGTTGATTATGTAAAGTAAATAGCAGCAAGGTATCAGAGCGTCAACAGCAAGTAAATTTCGACTTTATTTCTATAGATATAGAGTCTAAGAGACTTTCTAGAGTCTAAGAAGGTTTTGACAGTTTGCAAACATCTGTCTTTTTTCAACCGCTCAATACAAATGAACCGTCGCAGAGACCGGGTGCTAGTGAGTAGCGACCGTATTACTATGGTCATAGAGTCGAATAACAAAATTGAGAACTCTGACCGGTCAAGCGGGTAAGTTTTCGAACTTAATATTGAAAACGAGTGACAATAGACCTTTATAATCTCTTGTGCATTTAGTCCAGAATTAGCATTTTTTCGTGTTTTTAATTAAGTATATATTTGTTTTGTTTTACTAAAGATATTCAAGTTATATGCACGTGTTTCTGTAACAGTAAAACAATTATTTTTCTTCAACTACTTGGTCCGTTTGTATAAAAATTATAAGCTTATCAAACCAATTGAAGGGATACTACAGTGTCCGCAGTACCTGTTCAATTGTTTGTGCCGTCTGTGTGTCTATGCACAGACTGCTTTCGTGTTACCACAGGCATTAATGATGATTAAAATGAAACACAAATAATTTTAAACTGTTGTCTAAGAATAAGATTTTAAATTCATCATAGAATTCGAGATTCACCACAAAATATATTGGTTAATTTTATTTTCCTGCCGTGTTCAATGTCTTCCCATCCAAACAGCTGAGGTTTGTTCGTTTCTTATTCAGGGAGCCCAAATCGATGTCGACGAGACTATTTAAATTCCCCTTTATCGGGATATTCACTAAGAAACTATCCTTGCAGTCCGCGTAAGTACCGCGTGCTATGCCTGCATGACATTGAAGACTTGTTTGCCCCACTCGCTTCCTACAGAATGCCTGGAGTTTGTCACACTTACATAATACATATCAATCACATACGGATTTTCTTGAAATATTGTATTTTTACAATGAGGCCTTTCAACACATAAGGATGTTTCTCAAATCTGACGCTCAAAAAAATGACGTTTGTTTCAGACTCATACGGTCTTATACAAAACAAACTTTTTCTTTTTAGACATGGTTTAAACCACCGAGCCTGTTTTTGAAATAAGAACAGAAATCGAAATACAGTTCCTTTTTCAAAACTGACAACTTAGTCCGATCTTAGGTTGTCAATTTTGTATTAAGAACTTGACTAAAGTCGGCAGAAAAGTTCGAAATACAAACACTGTCTCGAAGGTTTAGTCTGGGGCTAAAGTTAGATCGTGTTTTTTTATAAGACGGATAAAGTCCAATTTGATTAGTATAAATAAGACTTAGAAACTAGTGTTAGTACTTATTCCTATGTCCTGAGACGTTCTATCTCACCTTCTAAGTAGCGATAACTTCGCGTATGGGAAACACGTTCACATACAAACATTCACAAATTCTATTATAATATTCGTGAAATGATCACATTGTCTTATATCATACCACAATAAAGTGGACTCCAACGAAATATTACATATTTCTTGACTAGCTTTTGCCCGCGGCTTCGCTCACGTGGAGGTCGGAAATTAACCCACGGGAACGTACTACCGGGATAAAAAGTATCCTGTGTCCTAATCCAGGACATGGTCTAACCTTGTGCCAAATCCGTTTAGCCGTTAAAGCGTGAAAAGGTAACAGACAGGGTTACTTTCGCATTTTTAATATTAGTATGGATTACTCAGCAAATCATACAGTCTTACACATTGCTCCGATTAGGCGAGTTTGGTTATTTTACGGGATTTGTTATACTCAGCCCTTAAATCCCAAACTACTTTTACAGACATGTTTTCGGAAATGACTCCATTAACGGTTGTGGTGAATTGACTCTTACTAACTGCTCTAGATTTTTTATTTTTCATTGTAATGATTATTCCAAATTAGTGCCTGATTTTTTGCCCCCCCTTTAAAGTTATCCCTTGAAAGCTAAGGATACAACGGCAGAGACCGTTCGTTAAGAAAAAAAGAATATCATTTCGAATGCACGTGGTTTGGGTTTTATATTAATAAGGTAAAAGGAAATAAAAACGACAAAAGCCCACAACGTCAAAAAGTTAATTTGTTGAATACATCTCTTGCTTATATTATACAATAACAATAATACCATATTATTACTGTTCCATATTAATGAGTGAAGGCAATGATGCTCGTTGTGGGGCGATGAAAGGAAGTTAATAATAGTAACGGTTCCCCAATTAATACATATTTTTTTTTTTTTTTATAACGTAATTCATGAATAATAAAAGTGACATCTTTCTTGTCAAATCGTAACTTAAGGGGGATGCGCTTAAAAAAAAAAATAAAAAAATAAAAAGAAAACGGGGGATGCGCTAATGTAGCCCGCGAAATTCAAATTTTCTTACGTTTTTTTTGCAATTTGCAGGTCAGTATCATGTTGTATGTTGGTTTATATATGATTCGCGGCCGTATCAAATATTTATTTATATAATTGTAATCATATAAATCATCAATACATCTCTCTAAGTTCATATTACTTTATTAAATGACTATTTCATGAAATCATGACATTTCAGGCCAATTCTAACTTAAGCAGTAGTATTGCTGATTCTTATTATTATAATTCTGTAAAGCCATATTTGTTACGGTCGCGAATCATATTTTAATCAAAATACAACCGGACACTGACCTGCAAATTGCGATAAACCTAAGAAAAATTGAATTTCGCGGGCTACCCTGGGGCTTCCGCCTTAAGTGAAAAACTAAAGAGCCTGTCGTGTGCACGCCTCGCTTCCGCAGACATCTACAATATTCTATGCTGACGTAATTCGTCGTCTGCATAAATGTGTGTGCACTTGCACACATATGCGAGGCGTTAACAATGAGAATTCGAAGTATATAATTGAATTATTTATTTAAGTAAAATTAGTACAAAACCATGACGAGCTTTCAGAACAAGTAAAGCATTGCAACAATAAGAAATAATTAATTCATAGACAATAGTCTAAGGAGGCACGTTGTCAATTTAAACTTAATTAATATCAACGATTTTATCATTGTCCAACTGCAGGGTTTAGGCCTCTTCTTTGTGTACCAAAATCTAGTAAATATTTGTGAATTTTAACGGAATGTTTTGTGGCCAGGGAGGGTAGATACAAAATAATAATAAAACCGGCCTCGTATCCCGCTGCAGGGTAGCAGTTCCTCTTTTTATTCCAAACTGTACTAAACATTTTGAAGACATCTTTTATGTCCAGGGAGAGTTGTCTAGTGGGTCCCATAAAGTCCCACTGCAGGGCAAAGGCCTCTTTTTTTATTCCAAAATGTACTAAACATATTGATGATATATTTTGTGTCCAGGGAGGGTTGTCCAGTGGGTCCCGGGTTCACACTGAGCAAGGTGTTCACAGTGACGCCTCTGCTGGCCAACAACAAGGACAAGTGGGGGCTCGCGCTCGACGGACAGCTCAAGCATGAGGACACCAACCTCGCCTCCAGCACGCTGTGAGTATGATACAATATAAAACCATCACTTACAATACAAAATAGTTCACACAAGTCAGAAACAAAGTATTTATACACGTAGAAAAATTCGACAGCACGTTTCACATAGAAAATTGGTTAAATTGTTAAAATATGATACAATTGACAAAATTACGAAGATGCCATGCACAAAACATCTCATAGTTTCAGCCAATATTATTGGAGAAAATCGTTGTTGAATTTCACTAAGTTGAAACAAATTTTTGCATTGAACTGTGCATAGATACAAAAATAAAATATATTGCATGCACAGAACAAAAATAAACACTACCGATACGAAAAAGTTTATCACGAAGATTACTATTCCGCATAATAGGCACTTTTAGATCTCCCCATCTTTTCGTATTGGAATTTTTTTGTTCGCTTGCTGTAAATTATTTGTGTTCAGTACCAAAACAACCATTTTACATGATGACAACTAACTAAGTCTTCAAAGTCCGTACACTTTGCCCTAAACCCATTTTCAACAAGAAGAAATGCGACGCTAAATAAATATACATTTTTCAGTATCGCAGACCCATCGCAGCGGGAGAACCTAGGTATCATAGTGCAATACAAGGTAAAAGTGAAGCTGTGTCTCGGACCACTTGGCGGGTAAGTCAAACTATCTTTAGTTAAGCACCACTTTATAGTAAAGAAAAAAATCACTTAGAATTGGAACACTTCTTTTGTTCTTCATTTCTGTTTTTCAAACTATTTGCTTCGATTTCGTTCGCTTTTGGTTTGAAGCGGCGGCGTGGGATTTCCAATATTTACACGATTACCCTACAGATGTTTGTGTTGCTAAATATTGCATTATTGGTGATTCTTGATAGCTCTAAAACTTAGTACTTATAAAATGGAGCAAATGAGGTATGAATGGACAGCAAAAATGTTTTTCTTTTAGCGTTTTGAGTTTTAATTTGAATGTTTGGTGTGCCCTAGCGACCTGAGCGCGGAGCTGCCCTTCATCCTGATGCACCCCAAGCCGGACGAGGAGCCGCGCGCTGCCAGCGACGCGCCGCGCGCCGCCGACCACGACCTCATTACGCTGGACCCGCACCCGTATGTTATCATCTTATCGAATTCAACACCTCCCGCTAGACCAACGAGGCAGTCACTATAGAGTCTTTAATGACTGCCTCGTTTGTCTTGCCTTGCCTGCTCCTAGTAGCAGGACTTATTCAAGGCCATCATAATTTATGGTCACATGAATCAAAAATAAAGAATAGAGCACAAAGATAACAGTCTTTTAACACATTCACAAATAGAATCGATTATTAAAAACCGTCCTTTAAAATGTTCGACGTTAATTAATTTGTCGGTCGGTACATTATACTAGTTTTTTTGTCTGAGAAGTATTTTTGTTTTGACATTACCTTATACAACATAATTTCCAAAAAATTATGTTATATTTTACACCAGTTAAAGACGGCGGTGCCAATTTTTCTAAATCAATATTATAAATTAGGTACTTACTCATATATATCACAGGGACGTCAGACTAACTCTATCTCTTTTCCCCACAGTGACGAGAACGGCCAAGAGCAGGATGACGATATAATATTCGAGGATTTCGCACGGCTCAGACTGAAAGGTGCGGACGCGGATGCCTGAGATTCAGCCTCGCCTTCCCCCACGCCCCCTTCGACCCCCCCCCGCCCAGCGCCGCCGCCCCACCAGTACGGCGCGCTGCCCTACTACGCCACGCTCGTCGCAAACATTCTCGAGCGCTTTCACACGTTCAAACTATCCGACGGAACGTACACTCTTGCGTAACGCACTTTCTTTCCGACTCCGAAAGATTTTGAAGAAAATTCCTAATCCATTGTTTCATATATCTGAAAAATTCGTCTGCTCGACAACGGAAATAATGCAATGAATGATGTTGTATTCTCAAAATGAAAAGCATTGCTAGTGTATTACGAAATTACCCCGCAGGCCCTCCCGGTGGGTCCCGCGCCTCTTGATGCGCAAACGCTTCGGTAAATAGGTCATAGCAAAACATATTTTCGATTTTTTTTAACTTGTTCAAGTTAAAAAAAATCCTGAATCAGATTATGCAAAACTCACGAAATTCCATTACCACAAAGACATCTATTTGAAAAGCCCATATTCATCCCGATCCGCGCCATGCCGGCGTGGATGCCAGATAATTGTATTAACGATGTTAATAATTATAATATAATTCATATTTTTTACAGTCGCGAAACGCATTTTGATCATCAACCTGATACCTCAATCAGTTTCACGGGCCGCCGTGGCACTTTCGCCTTAATGATGGGTTGCTTAAAAAAACCAAAAAAAGTATTGATCAACCTATTAAGCGTATTATAACTTGGATTTAGAAATATAGGGTTCATAAGCGACCTGAGATTCAGCTAAAAAGGATATTGAAAACTGTATCCCTTAAGAATCAAACGTGAGATTTAAATAAGTTTATCTACTCTGATATCGTAAAATTCGAATTATAAAATAATCTTAGAAAACAATTTTTTTACCAATACGATTCAGGGATATTCCAATAAGTTAACAAACCTCACCAAGGAGTTACCATCAATTATTTTTTTCGCATATGATGGTTTTATAGCATTAAAAAAAGTTTTGGTTCCAATTTTTACTTGTCTGTGGCAGCGCCCGCTTTAGCGCATGCGCGGTGGTGTGCTGGGTTTTGGCGCCATTCATACGTTTTGTTGTACTGAATTTCGTGGGAAACGGATCTTTTTTTTTTGTAGGTTCAATTCCATTGTATGAGAGTAGATAAAGTAGTGTATGAAACTGCACATAAGTAGGTATTAAAACACGAGTGTGTGTAGTTTCATAAACTACTAATACTAGCGAATTAGCTGGTTTTATAATATAGAAGTCGGTGGTATGGCACAAATGTCGTTGTTTATAACTCGTACATGAACGTCTTGTGTCTTGAAAGAAACGAATGCAAACGCAAATACAATCTGTCCATGAACATATTCAATCCCTGTACAGTGTATTCGAGAGGATTTGACTATTCACAATATAGTGCGCGCCTGGCGGATATACAACGACGATCGCTGTCCGACGCACAGGTGACAAGATCCGAGATATCCGACATTCACGCCACGTATATCCGACACGCGCGCACGCACAACTAGCGTTATATAATAAAGAATTTTATATTATATTCGATGTATATTGTATGTGAAAAATTATTTTAATAGATGTCTATTGATCAAATAAGCGAGTACAATATTTATTTACATTTATTTTTCATTATCATTGGCCATTGTTTTTTAGTAGTAGTACAATGTTCGACGAATGCATTTAATAGTGTAAAAGAAGTTTATACCTCTCTAACGTAATGTTTACTTTCCGACGGTAGCGTTGTATGACTTATTGGTTATTTTTGATGTTGAAGATAATATACTGATTGTGTTGACTTTGTGAAGAATGAAAGCCGAGTGCGGACATATATAAGTGTATGATGTAATGTTAATTGAATTTGTGCACTATTATTATTACTATAAGGTTGAAGATACCTTATACTATAGGGTAATGGTCCTTTAGCCTTTGTAGCAGCAGTACTCATGTAACCGATCGAGCATTTTTTGTATAGCAGTTGTCGGGTGGAAAATATATTTATTGTAATTTTGAAACGGAAATAAGCTCGTCGGTTGCTTTTCCTTTCACAATAGCAACGAATACTCAAATACATGAGTAATTTACCTTCTGCTTTCCGATCTTTTTCCTGCTTTCGTCTACATGTTGATAAATATTCCTGATTTTCTATAATAGCACGTAACTGAGGGGTAAAACGGTATGTTATTGCTTGTGTTCACAAAGTCATCGCGGTGTGTGGCTCGCGGTCTGTGCCGCATGTGGCCTTCTTATTTAGCGACACATCGCTCATTTGGAGAAACATCGACGTAAATGTAATTTGCCCAAAAAAAAAGTTGTGGATATAATTATATTGTGCTCGAAAAATTTTTCAGAGGAGCAGAGGTGTTAAATATTTAATATGTATTGGGATTTATCAACATTTCAGAACGAGACGGTAACAGATAACAAAAAAAAAAAACACTTTAAATCACTCTCCTGTAAAATTTTAAAAGCAGCAGTTACGTCGATGTTTCTCCAAATGAGCGACTTAATAGTGTCATGATTGTTAATTTATCGTATTTACACTTGTGTGTCATATAAATTAGAGTATGTTTTATATTACTTATTGTAAAAATTTATTGTTATTATCTGCACCATTCACGACCAAACTTGGATTTTATAACTGTTTTTACAAATATGATATTCCTCTATCTCTATTTCCCTTTTACGAAGCGACACAGGTGAATACAATCCACACATTGATTCAAATGAATGTTACTTCATTTCCGAAAACTCTAATTTGTATCACACAAAAAGTATAACAATACGTAAGTTGCTTGTAAGCTTACCTATTTTCATCATACCTTTTCAGCGTCACCGTTAAGCTATACGAACATAACAATGGGACTAATTTGTAAATAATATTATCTTACGTAAACTTGTTTTGGCTGAAAACGCACTTGATAAGAACTTAAAAACTAGTGGTAGCCAATCCGGTCACAGAACCAAGCTGTAATAGCCAATCAGACTTTACCACGTCATCTGACAGTTCGTTTGATTCGCTGCCGCAGTTGCCATAGTGCGTATCACGTGTCCGCACAGAAGGCCATCATTGGCAGGAACGAATTTACCAGTTCCAAAACCTTTGTATCATAACGTTTTATTGCCAATAAGATTTTAATTGCATATCTACTGACTAATAAAATGCAGCTTCGTGTACCACCAATGTATAAAAAGATAACAAATAAATTATGTAAAAGTATATTTTAGTATATTTATGTTATAGGTCGACTCCGTCTGTGTAAATGGCGCGGTCACGACGTTACGTCACAGGTTTTATACTAAAGATCCCTTTGTATCGGTGCCGGTGTATTTAGAGGTACATGAGACATTTTCGCTTTGTCTCTGGGACGCCTTTGGTATCGAACATGTTCATAGGCGGTGGTGACGCCTTATCATAAAAATAAAATAATAATAATACCATTTATTTCAGGCGATACAGCGCGTCGTCTTGTTTTCCATCAAGTAGATAATATAAAAAAACAAAAGAATATCTCTAAAGTGCGCGCAAGATAAGTCTGCGCGCGTGTTTGACCTTCAAGACTATATCCCTGTCAGTACTTTTAATCACTTTCGGCATAATGATGGCGATTATTTACTTTGGAAAACACGGAACATGGCACACTCTCTTGACACCTGATATAAACGTCGAGATGGCGGGAAACGATTATTTCCGATTTCAGCCGCGTGCAGACTTATTTTGAGCGCACTCTAGTAAATTCTTAATCACTATTTTCGCATTTAGGTAATCTGCGTTTTGCATTCGTAAATTAAATAATATATAATGTCATCGAACTTACCAAATCGATTTTTATTTCCGATTCCGGCCGCGTACAGACTTATTTTGCGCGCACTCTAGTATGTAACCTGTGATGATGACGTCAGCTGGCGGCGAGTACACACTAACGTCTTATGATATTCGTTCTGTGACTATGTACATTAGTTTCGCTGTGTACAGTGTAATAGTTATGTATATTACGTGGCATGTTTCATTGTATAGTAAGCTTTATGATGCACAAAAGTATTCTATTCTTTAACACTGGGACGGGCCGTAATATAGATTGGCAACATAGCCCGCTCTTTTTCTTATGATACGTAAAGGTTTCGAGCAATTTTTTTGTTTGGGATATTTGCTACGAGTTTTTTTTTGAGCTATGGGTTAAGTGTCAGGGCCGCGATCATAGCGCCCTCTGGTGGCTTAAGGCTTACTACTTTTTTTTTACTATAAATTTAATTTCACAAAATAACGTTTCAATGCATTAAATTATTCGGTGTTTCGGTTACTATCAAGTTGTATTATTTATGTATTTTAAATGTAAGTATTAAGTGAACATAACGATATGTAATATTGATAGTAGGAACAAAATAAAAAGACGAAACAGTGGAATTTACAGCCAATAGGTAATTATAGCGTGGCCTATGCTGGCACAATACTCTAAGTACAATTAGCCATTTTTAATATACATAATTTATACTTTTCAGAGGCTAACTTTTTTACTTTCCTTGCACAAATGTAATTTACACACAAGAAATGAAATCTTTTCTACTTGTATACCACTTGGCTGTAAAGATGACTCTGTATGATAAATCCTTAGCTAGTACTTTATTCAATACCCAATATGTTCGATGTAATTACTAGCCATACTGAAACCCATACTTATACAATTTCAAACTTTATGAGTATCTTAATAAAGTTCAGTTTAGGTTTCAACTGTGGCTGGTATTACACCGTAGTCCTGTGCAGAATTCATTCACTAATGTCAAATCGCACACGTTATTTTTTTTATTTTACATCGAAATGTTTTTGATGTATACTTTTTTTCAATAAATATTATGTAACCAATGAAGTTTTTTATTTCTTACAATTTTGTATTATTCAATTAGTTACTGAGAAACGACGCATTGTACACGTATTATCACGCCTGTTTTCTCCGAAGGGTCAGGCAAAGATGTCCTATAGTAGGGACACCCACATTTCACCAGTTATGATTGAGTAACTTAAGTTTATGAGGTACTAGCTTTTGCCCGCGGCTTCGCCCGCGTGGATGTCGGAAATTATCCCACGGGAACTTACTACCGGGATAAAAAGTAACCTACGTGTTAATCCAGGTTATAAACATTTGTGTTCCAAATTCCATCCAAATCCGTTCAGCAGTTTTTGCGTGAAAGAGTAACAAACATCCTTCCATCCATCCATCCATCCTCACAAACTTTCACATTTATAATATTAAAAATAAATATAGTAGGAAGTAGGATTTGCGAATATCTCAAAAATACCCCTTTAAGCACACACAAAAGCTGCGTCCAGATAATTATGTTCTTTTGCCCGTACCGTTCCTTCGTTCTATATCCGCGACGCGATCCAAGAATGCTAGTTTGGACGCCGTTCGGACTGATACGGCGACTCCGAACCAAGGAACATATTTACTCTAGGAGCTCCGAACGCATGGAGGTAACACCCCGATCCCTCGTGTCCTAACTAGCGTTCTTGGATCGCGACGCGGACACGAAACAGGGGAACGGTTCGGACAAAAGGACATATCTGGACGAAGATTTACATTAAACAAAGGTCACGTTCAAAGTCAATTATTGAAAGTCATCCACTGATATGTAGACAAGCATCCTCTAGGAATGTTATACAAGAGGGTGATGAAAATTTAATTATTTTTGAGCTAGGACGTCTAGATTTTGGACCACTAGATAGGCATATTAATTACTTACTAATATTATTTATGCGCAAGTAACTCTGTCTGTCACTTTTTCACACCTTAACTGCTGAACGGATTTCGATGAAATTTGGCATATTCGAGCTAGGATACTTTTTATCCCAATAGTCCGTTCCCGTGAGATAATTTCTAACCTCCACGCGGTTGAAGTCGCGGCCAAACGCTAGTAATGTAATAAATAGTATTCGAATATTAATTACCTAAGTACCTATTTCATAAAAAATATTTCCAATTTATTATTTTCTAGACATTTGCTGAGATTTAAAAAGTAGTGGAAGGGGCGGAGTCTCCAAAACGTTTAGTTGCTCTAAAGCCAAGCGCACTTTAAGGGCGCAACGGGCCATTGCGCAACGCCCGCGCCATTTAATACAAAAAAGTGCGGTGCAGTCTGTAGTGTGCATTGGTTCATAACAAAAGTACGAAAGTTATGAAGGAAGATTTTTCCAATGCGTTGCTTTGCGCTGCGGCCTGTCCCATTTTGCTTTACACGGAAGGTGCACGTAAGTTATCAAATAAAAGGCCCCATTTTTTTACTTTACTGGTGCAGTATGTTTATTGTGTATAGACAATTTAACAATATCAAGTGATCAAAACTGACCACAATGATCAAAATGAGTTATAAGCAAATGTAAATAACGAATAACGAAACGTCATGCTGTCTGTACTCTGTCTTGTCAAGCCGTCAAGTCAAGCCACAGACTACATAGGTAAGTCAAGCGTTGTAGGTTATGTTATTAACATAATATATTTTACTGTAAGAAATTTATTTCCGAGTTTGATATAGAATTAAGATTCTCGGACATGTTTAAACAATATTTTTGATGTGTTACAAAAATAAAAAGTGGTGCAACGTCTGAACAAATGATGAACCAAGCGTTCGATTTTATTCATTGACAAATAACAAAACTGTAATGTAACAAGCTTTTTGAAGACTTTCGGCAATATGAGTTCTCGAGGGCTTTCTAAGAAGGAACTAGAGGAGTTGAAAAAGAAAGAAGAAGAAGAAGCGGCTGCTCATGTAAGTATTATAAATGTCTCTTGCTTGATATCAAACTATCAACTTATAAAATAAATTAAAAATGTAATTTATCGTTAAAATTGTACATAAATTGGTAAAGTAATCAGCGTTACAGTAAGTTAGTAGCACACACGCATTCGACGCCATATAATAGTTGCGTTTCAGTAGCCAAAAGCGGTCTAGTCATGGACACAGGCCTCTCCAATCGCTATTGCATTCAATACTTGGCCATACTCATCCAACTAGACATCCTAAGAAAGTCGTCGCTCCACCTAGCTTAAATGAAAAAGGGTAGGGCCAATACAGTTTACCCAGTATACTGCCGATCATAGACTGCTCCCAACTCCTACAAACTTCTAATATTGTTTAATCACTACAGGTCTTCAAAGAGTTTGTGGAGACCTTCCAGGAGGTCCCCAGCACCACAAGCAAAGTCTGGGTGAAGGCTGGCACATATGATGCAGGAGCTAGAAGTAAGCAACATTCTTACATTGTCATTTTTACATCTATTTAGCTGGTTTCTATCTGAGGGGCAATCCCCGTATATTTAAGAACATTTGAATTCTAATTCCAGTCTGAATCTATCAAAAAAATCATTGATTGTTGCTGTGATGAAATCACAACTTGAATTTAAGAAAATAAATTTAAGAATAGAAGAAAATAATATCTTTATTTTGCATACAATATGGTACATAAAAGGTCTTAAATGTAAATGATTCCACATATTCGTGTTACTTAAAACATGAACTTATTATTAAAGTATGAGAATTGGCATCCTGTTCTTTTCTGTCCATTACCAACTTGTCCACACATAAAAAGCTTTCTGTTAAATCAATATCTAAACAGTTATTTCCTGTTGCTGTTACAAATATGATCAATAATATAGATTTTTATTAAGCTTTTGCCAAATTCTAATGCCATATCAATTTCAAACCTTTTGTGAGCAGGGCAGTATCTCATCTTTCTTTTCATTTACTCATTTATCATTCGCATTTTTCAGAGGAAGATACATCAGAGAGAGGCAAGCTCTACAAGCCTGTCTCTCGCTTGGACGAGAAGCGTAGCATCATCCCAGAGGTTGATGTGGTCCGCACGCTTGTACCGAGGCCCGAGCCTCCGGGACGACCGCATGCCAAAAAGAAGGGACAGGACAAGAAAAAAAGTAACCTGGAACTGTTCAAAGAAGAATTGAGGCAGTGAGTGTAAATGTTGTTAACAAAAAGAAAGTTCAAGAATCGATTCACAAGGAAAAAATGCATTACTTTGTATAAACATTACTTTCAAGACTAAAACAAGATGAACAAGTATCTTACTATTTTAACATGCAATTTAAGAAATATTCAACTGTCTTTTATCTAATATCGATAACTACAGGTTTTCTATTCTAGCTTCAACAAAGGCTTTGTATATTTCTTTAAAGTGCATAGACTGTGGGGTACAACTTGTACCAAAACATACTTCACTGACAAGTATGTATTGTTAATTATTATTATGTACTCCATTACAGGATACAAGAAGAAAGATCAGAGCGGCACAAATATAAGAATGTGTTACGTGAGCGTGGAGTGGTGGGGGTGGAGCCATCGCTAGATATCATACCTGATGTTGGATCTTACGATACTGGAGACCCTAATACTACCAACTTGTACCTTGGCAATCTCAACCCCAAGGTTAGTCTAGCTTACCGTCTGTATATGGACCCTTCACTGAGTGTATTCAGAGCGTTATCAACGGAGTTCTTTGAACCCTCGATAAAAGTGAAATAATCTATCTGAATTCTGCAAACCTCAGATTCACGAAATAGTGTGTCTAGCCACTGAGTAACAGCGACGTTGTTTCGGCAGGTATGTCGCTACACTAAAGGAGAATTAAACTCAGTTTCTGCAAGGCTGACTCACATAAAAATAACCATCACTTTCAAATCTCATGTAAACTGCTGCAATTCGTTGACCAAAACAACAATAGCTAATTAAATCATCCAACGTGAATACTGTGTTAATTCTAAATATTCCGTTCAACCATTTGACAGATTGTCTCACTAAGAAATATAGCTCATCAAATGGCATAACGGGACATTTAGAATTAACACAGTATGGTGAAACTGGCCCTTAGACTGGTTTAGACAACAGATTAACATCTAGTTACAGGAACGAAAATAAACAAAATTTGCTGCCAAATTGTCAAACACGTCAACCGATGTGATTGGTTGACTGAATTATCAACAGCCAATCAGATCACTTGACATATATTATTGTTCCAAAACCCGTGTCTAAGTTTAGGAATATTGAATTATTAAAGATACACCTTACCTCCCAACAGATAACAGAACAGCAGCTGATGGAGATCTTCGGTCGCTACGGCCCACTAGCAAGTATCAAGATCATGTGGCCGCGCTCTGATGAGGAGAAGGCGCGTGGGAGGAACTGTGGCTTCGTGGCCTTCATGTCGCGGAAGGATGGGGAGAGAGCGCTGAGGTGTATTAATGGTAAGGATATTAAATCATGTTTACGGATGCAGTTGAAAACCAGTATTTTACATGGAGCGACTGCCTATCTGACCTCCACAACCCAGTTACTGGGTAATACGATACCCCTTGGTAAGACTGGTTGTTAGACTTTCGGGCTTCTGACGACCCGTTACGACTCTCAAAGATCCACGAATGACAGCCGGGACCAACGGCTTAACATGCTTTCCAGGCATGGAGGGGTTTTTACATACTAATGTAAAGATGGTCACCCATCCACGGGCTAACCGTGGCAAGCGTAGCTTAACCTGATCGATCGCCCCGTATAGCAGTTTATTTTTCGAGTAAATATGTTTTAAAATACATATTCACTCGAAAAATAAACTGCTATATGAATGAAACAAGACCCATCACATAGCCATCACCTATGCGTTCTTTATACCGAGTAACCAAATATTAATGCTTATATGTATTATTATTGTGACATGACTTTTGCAATGTAACACACGCAGAACATTGTGCTTATGTGTGCATGCAACGGTACAGGAGTTGTGGGGGTACTTACAGTTAACCGCTAAGGAACCGCGAACCCTATGTAGAGTGCAGTTTTCGCCTATGTTATAAGTTATAACATTTGAAACTTGTTGTCATGTATTAAAAGCTGGAACCTCTACCTTCAATACCTCCATAAACAGAAGGTTCCCAGGTATGGTCTAGTACAAAAAAATATCATAATGACGGGGAGGACAAATGACTCTCGGCTTGGTTAAGCGTCTTTTTAGATCTTCAATGTGGTCATCAAGGTAACTAAGAATCATTTCATTAAATACATAGTTATCAAGTGTACATTATACAGGGTGGCAGGGACATCGACGCGCAACCTGCTATCATGGATTCTGAACCCCCCTGCGTGGATATTTTTCGTCAGTTACCAAAAAAAAAAAATCTGCTCTTTCATAGAAAAGTTTGACATACGTTGTCGAAATGTACGAAACAGCATTTTTTTTAATTACCTGCGATTTTTTTCTTTAAGCTGGGGAAATTTAGAATCATGTGCTGAATTCATGGTTACGGTTTGTGTGTCGATGTCCTTGCCATCCTGTACAATTAAACTATTTTGACACAATTGAAAAGAGTGTAATGAAAGAACCAACCTTTATACCTGACTGACAAATTGCTCTTGTCGGTCAGCAAGTTGCTAACGAGGCTAACTATCAACGATACGTCGAACGTATCCGAATTTGGAATGGGCAACTAGCTTCATCTTTCTGACTGACCGACCCCTTGACAATTCAAAAGTGCCTGTAATTGGTTTATCCTATCCTAACTAATATTATAAAAGCGAAAGTAAGTTTGTTTGTTACCTTTTCACGCCTAGACCAGTGAACCCATCATCCTGAAATTTTGCATATACGTTGTCAGGGGTACAGGGGGCCTACTCTCTAAGCACGAAGTCCGTAGCTTCGGCCTTCGTTACGGGCGTTTCCTACTCCGTATCACCTACGGACTTACGATTAGTCCCGAACCCGAACTAAGAACGAATGACAACACAATTTGACTGTTGACCCTACTCCCGATGTGTTTTTGCCCGTCCGAAAAGTTGAATTTGACACTTGTATAGACGGATCATTATGTCATTTGATACGACATCAAAATAGTTATCGTGCTGCCTACGAAAGTTAAAATTTGCCAAAAACTTGAACCTATGCCTGCATTTTTTAATGCTCGATGAAGCTCTACACGAAGAGCGGAGGCGATGCCGATTATATTTGCGCCAAAACTTTCGGTTGGCGAGTATTCCCGACGTTAAGTTCTTAAAGAACTAAAGGCTGGAATTATTTGAAGACTTGTGTGAGCATATAGTACCTCTTTTGCCTCAACAAATACGAAGAAATGGTGTGGATCCAATAATGAAGGTAATTGTTTGATATAAGAATGAAGGACTAAAGCTAAGGTTATACTTATTTATTGAAGATTCTGCAATTAATTGAGTTGTATTTACTGGTGATTTTGTTTACTTTTAGATCCTTGCTGCACTCAACTTTTATGCTCGGGGGAGGTACCAAGGTGCAGTGGGCCTTAGCAGACTTACATTTGGAATTTTAAAAGGCTGATGGATATGCCTCTTAGCAGCTAGAGAGCTGCTTTATAAACCCATCACAGCAGGTATTTGTCACAATTCTATATTTTTCCTTATAATGCATTGAACAGGTGAAGAGTATTTTTTTCATAAATTTCAGAGCAAATATTATTTTTGCAGGTAAAATTGTCATTGCCTGCTGTCTTACGCAATATGTGTAATCGGGCAGGTTTAGAAGCAACTTCCCTCTCTGACTCTCTGAGGAAGACCTACAATTAGAGTGCAGTAGACAGGGAGGATAGCGATATGAGTCTATGCCCGCTCATCAAGCTCTTCAGCAAGGGCAAAGAGCGAGAGACAGATTACCGGAATTGCTGGACAGAAATAGGTACTTATGCAGTCTCACAAGAAAACTACTCTACTAATAAAATATGTCAATAAATAAATAAATACGTAGGATGTTTGTATTTATAATATTGATTTGAGTATTTATTTTACAAACTGTTTATTTTGTTTTCAGGACATAATGGGAGTTGGGACTGGCGCGGGACGATTCTGACATAAGAAAAAGATTTCCACAATAAAAGTATTGTTTTTATAAACAAAATGTTTTCTTTTTATTTAGCACCAATCAATTTGAAAAAAAAATACATTCAACAACACAATGTAACAATCAAAACATAGATTTTCTTCTATTTATCTATGTAGTCTTAAATTATTCCTAGGAACTTAGTTTCTCTTACTAGTCTACTTCAATATCAAATACCTAATATCTGAATAAAATTAACAATCAACAATACACTATATGTTTTCTATTATTTATCTATTGAAGTCTTAAATGATTACTAGGAACTTAGTTTCTCTTACTAGTCTACTTCAATATCAAATACCTAATATCTGAATAAAATTAACAATTAACAATCAACAATACACTATAACAATGATAACACAGATTTTCTTTTATGTATCTATTGAAGTCTTAATTTATTACAAGGAACTTAGTTTCTCTTACTTGTCTATTTCAGTCTCAAATACCTAATATCTAAATAAAATTAACAATCAACAATACATAGATTTTCTTTTATTCTAGACTAATCTCAAATTAAGAATCAACATTATACAATCAAAAGATTTTTTTTAACCAATCAACACATACCATTTTCTATTACTTGTATAATTGAATCTTAAATAATTGCTAAGTGAGGTGTTGCCGAAGTCGTGGATGTGCACGACGAGAATTTAATGCTGTAAACAAATTAAAATAAATCTCAGTGAGTTTTAAGTAATTTTCTGAAACATGACTTACATAATCTCTTTTCTACTAAACAATAATACTTACTTCACTAATTTTGCATTGGCAGCTCCCGCTCCAGTGCTTCAGGGGATATTGAGGGTTGCCCTTGGGAAAGTGGGTTGGCAGGTGTAGCAGCAGATATTTGGGTGGGTGTGATGGCTGCTGGGTCTTGTCTTACAGGTGGACCTACAACAAAAACCAAAATATCATTGACAGGTACAACAAATATATAATTATGTATTTGTTATTTATTGTTATTGAATTTTTTTAAAGTCATGGCAAAGACTCCATGCAACAGCATTATAAAAACATTAATGCTGTTGTTTATACCATTCAAACATACTATCATAAATTATAAATTTAATTATTACTTACCAATGGAAAAGCTGGCACTCTTGCCTTGGCTTGTGGCTGTCCAAAACCCTCTCCCATAATTAATAATATCCTCAATTCTACTTGGGAGAGGGTTGTTGCTACCGATTGGACTCCACCTGTAGCACATGCTGAACGTCTGGCAGCTTCACCAGCTTTATTGGCTAAATGTTTTTTATCAGCCCGCACCTAAAAGTTGGTTAATTTTAATTACATAAAAACGATATACAAGCCAGTATACTCCTACAGATAATCATTTGGAGGATGACTGATTATCATTGTATGCACTTTACTGATGACAAGACTTAAAAATCAAATTAATATTGACGAGTAATGTATTATACTCACCCTTTGCCACTGCTCCACAGACTTTGTGCAACTTCCCATTGAATTAAGGGAGTTGCACAGGTTTTCCCACAGCCTTTTGAACGAATTCTTTCGTCGGCACCCCTCAATAGTCCGCGTGCCAACTCATTCTTCTCACTCATGAAATTGAGGAGGGCCTCTATTTGCGCGTGAGTTGCTGCTGGAGCGATTGGGGCCATTTTACAACATTAATTAATATTTAATAACGAAAACATCCCGCGTCGTGTTAATAAATTGCGAATTAATGCAATTATTTAGTGTGGTTGTAAATAATGATAAACACTGACATGACATTTCATTTGAAAATTGCCGTCAAAAAGAAAAAGGCAAAGGTATTAACAGGGTAAAGCTACAATCCGGACAAAAATGGCCAAAATAGTTCAGTTCTATATTTGGAAACATAATAAACAATTTATTGTTAAAAATGTGGTAATTTTATAATGATAACAATATTATTTTTTGTTTATTAAGCTTGAAAACCACAAAGTAAGTAAACCGGTAATCGACCGGTAAAATAGCGCAACTCTATCGTCATGCGCCATTCGTTCACGAATAGTGTCTATGATTCCGTTCGAAACCTAATAGCCCGAAATCCATAGGGAGTAGGGTTTACTGCATCGTATCGGACTACCTTCGGACGGGCCCGTCTCGTCGTTGACGGAGTTAGAGAGTAGACCCCCAGAAACGGACATAGAGTACCTTTCATCCCGTAAAAAAGTACTGTTCCCGAGGAAAACAACAATAACGTCCTTATGATAATAGATGGCGCCACGTGTCTTTCGAATCATGATTGAATTATAACCCGAATTGATAGTCAAAGTCTAAATTAACGCGAGCGAAGCCGCGGGCAAAAGCTAGTTTGAAATAAATGCTTTGAGTTTGAGTTTGGGTATATTTTAGTATCGTCACCCTTAGCTATAATAATGCAGCCTCAATATACTTAAATATATAGGCTGTAAAAAGACCCATCACATAGCCGTCAACTACGCATTCTGTACATCAAACTAAGTAACATTGCATAAAAATAATTGCTGGGAAAAGACTTTTATTTTTGGTGTCAAGATGTGCTGTTTGCGGTAGTGCGCAATGTACAAACACAAAAACAATGGCTTATGGGTGCAAGCAACAGTACAGGAGTCGCGGGGGAATTTAAAGTCATGTCATAAAATTAAAAACTTGTTTTCATAAAAAAACCTCAGTTAACGTTGGAATTTTGACCTTCAATATCTCCGTAATCAGAAGATTCCCAGGTGTGGCTTAGTATAAAAAAAGAAACAATCACGGGGAGTACAAGTGACTCTCGATTTCGTTACGTGTCTTTTTACATCAGTTGTCTGTGCTCAGGTAAAGAGATAATGAGTTACGAGATGAAGCTGGGCTGGGGCAAGGCCGTGGTGATCCCGCCGGTGCCCATCTACATCCCGCCCGCGCTGCAGCAGCCCAGCAAGCCGCCGCCGCCCTCCGGCCTGCCCTTCAACGCGCAGCCGCCCAAGCATCTCGCTAACAAGGTATAGTCTGTTCCCAAAGTATCGGATGAAAATGTAAACAAATCCTGTTCAAGTTAATTCTTACGCAATCACTTACTAAAAGGAATTAGTAATATATTCTACCACTTTTTCATTATTACATTGTAATTGAAAAATCATTGACGAAAACTGAGGGTATAAAATTAAACTCAATTGTCAAATGAAAAATTTCTTAAAAAAGATTTAGATTTAGGATTTCAGATTTAAGTATTCAAATAATCAAATCAAAGCACTCAATTTTTAAGTGGCGCTACACTTTGGCATCCACAGGTACGTTTTCTGATCCATTTGTTTACATTTTCATAAGATAATTTTGGAACAGACCATAGGATGGGAGGACCATACTTTATTGCTATAAACGGCCTCATATTAGGCTTCAGAAGCTTACCGAGATTATTTATAATAATTTCAGATTCCCCGAGTGCGACCGGGAGAGTACCACCCGAGTGACCCGGATGATAGGAAAATATACGAACAGGTCAATGAACATTGGTTTTAGTACTTTCACCTTTATATTACGTACCGTCACCAAAAGAGATAAGTAACCAGGGTCATCTATCTGCTGCGGCTGCCGTGGCGTTGTAGTGCGTCAGGGATGTTTGCGGATAATAATATTAATGGTTTTGCCGCCATTATTAGGAATAGATGTGCATCCCTGATGATGCGTGTTCGCGGCAGCACCAACAGTATTCTTAGAGTATTCGCAGATCGGTGGGATTCCCTGATGTTGCGGAGGTGGATGCAGCTCCACGCAAATTTTTAGTTGTAGTATGTTGATTTGTGTCTGTAACCTACTAACACTACAAGTTAAGTAAAATTGTTACTAACCCTAAGGACTCATGTCCGAAATAAAAGTATTCTATTCTATTCTATAGTTTAAGTTTATTAAGAAACCAATGGATGTTTTCAAATGAAATTTAATGTGGTAAATGAGCTGTTTGTTTTCTATTATTTAAGTTATATTTTATTCGAAAATGTCCATCGGTTTCTTACTAAACTTTAACTATATCCGGCGACCCTGCATACTTATCTCCTTTACTGACTGTACATGTAAGTACTAAGCACAAACTATGTATTAATAATGCTGAGGTTTTTTTTACAGATTTTATCGCAATCTATTGTCAAAGTCGTAGTTCCTACAGAGAGGTAAGTGCATTCAACAATTACATGTTATTGCAAATAAAGCTCCGGCCAAACTGAAGGGAATCCGCGTGCGATGCGCGACGAAATCTGCTCGCGCTGATTGTGGCAAGTAACTTGTATGGAAGTGTTCAAATTAGCGCGAAAATTTGCGTGAATATCTATTCATTAAAACAATAGACGCGCGCAGTCGCATCCCGCACTCGTGGGATTCGCTTCAGTGTTGCCAGAACTTTAATATAAATATCCCACATAAGCTAAATGACTTGGTTTTGATCTTTATTAACATAACATCACGGCTGTTCCGCGAAGGGTTAGGTAGAGCACCTATAGTACACCCACATAACGCCAGTTATATTTAAGAGCGGCCAACCCGTCATACTTTTCATACAAACGCTCTTACGTGATTATAGCGTTGTAACACATCTTTCATTGAAATTGTTGATATCTTGTGCACTTTATCGAAGTTTCTATGCAAGCAAAAAATCTAAATTTGGAGAAACAAATTTAGTATAATCCTCCAAAAATCTGATTTATTGCACAAATTTTACCTGAACTATGGGCGTTCATAATGTACTCATAAATTGTAAAAGTATAGAAAACATCTTCATAGAAACCTTGCACATGTAATGAAGATTCAAAAAGACACATTTTTTCCAACAACTTGTAAGGCTTTTTAAAAAACACGTATTTCCTGGAACAAGTTTTGTGAAATCTCTGCGCGTCAATTTTGGTTCGGTGTTATCGCGTTCTCACTCTTGCTTCTTTTTCAAACATTGCGTTGGATGAAACAACAAGCTTTTCAATCATGGACGGACCGGAACGGGCCCTCTTAAGCCCCATGTAATAGGGGGCGAGCCTATTGCCTTCAATCAGGCACAAATCCAGATTTTGGGCTGTTACTGAGAAATTCCAGACACAAAAACCTAATAAAAAACCCAACAACACTTCTGCTTTTTTTCTTTCTTTCTTTCTTTTAATTGGTCTTTAAGTAATAATGAGGCATGTTATCTACCAATGATTCTCAGAAACATCCTAATGCTGATCCATCGCATGGTCGAGTTCGTTATCCGTGAAGGTCCGATGTTCGAGGCCATAATAATGAACAAGGAGATGAACAACCCCTTCTTCCGGTTCCTGTTCGAGAACCAGTCGCCGGCGCACGTCTATTATCGTTGGAAGCTATTCTCTATGCTGCAGGGGGACTCCCCGAAGCAATGGTCGCTTGATGACTTTAGGATGTTTAAAGGTAATAGAGAAAGTTTTGATGTAAATAGGTGATTATTATTATTAACTGTATGTTGTATATAAAGAGGTCGCGTACCTTTTTTTTACTTTTATCCCGAACAAACCAGTTCTTTTTTTTTTAATGTCACGTCTTCGCAAACTCTTGCACTCGCTCGTAAAACGGTGGAAAATTAACATTGCGACTGACTTAGCAATATTATTCAAATAAAAAATTCGCAATGATTTTGTAATAAAAAATACGCAGATGTCAAATCTTATCAACTATGCGCCAGTTTTTCATTACATTTTGAGTATCCCCAATTAGTTTACGTATCGAAGCGAGTTTAATCTGTCTACCGTAAAGGATAATTTCCACTAAACGGCTCGCATCGCATCGGATCGGAACGGATTTTTCAATCTTTAAACGATATTAAATCGTGTACACTGTATTTGAAGTCTATATTACCAAGCCGTGCACAGCAGCTTGACCGCGGGCGTCTTCCGCGACACGCGATCGTAGCCGAAAGTATGTTGCGACGCGCGGTCGGCTCCGTTCGTCTGTCGTCGTATTCGATCACACATTCATCCGAATTAGAACACGTCAACACGGTAGGAATGAAACTAAACTAGTCAAAACTAGGCGCAGATACGGATACGATCGCAAGCGACGGTACGGAGCCGATCGTATGCAACAACATCCTGCCGGACGCGATCGGCTCGTTCGTATCCTTTCCTATCCGATGCGATGCGAGCCGTTTGGTGGAAATCATCCTTTAAGCTTTCAGTCAATAAAAAAAAAAAACCAAGATTATGAAACACCGAACTCATTTAGTTTTAAGTGTTTTATAAACCTACATATATATAAATAAATATCATTAATAATTTCAAGATCGACCGATCGATTGGTGTGCAATTAGAAGCACCTATCATCTATGGTCTTTATTCCTTCTTTCTTTATCAGACGTTCTTTTGTTTCAGGCGGTTCAGTATGGCGGCCGCCCGTCATGAACCTATACACGGCCGGCATGCCCGACGAGCTGGTGGAGGAAGAAGACGCCAAGGAGAACATCAGAGGAACGCTGTCTAACAAGTAAGTATATAAAGATTTAAAAAAAAATGTTCGTGCAGCACCATACACATGACAGAAGTGAAACTTGAAACATCAAGTATGCTCAAACATCGTATGTAAAGGCTCAAACTAGTTTTAGTGAAACGTATTTTCTTTCCTTCTTTCTGAAAAAATAAGAGAGATTTTGTGTGAGAGACAGAGTTAACTTTCATCTTTTTCTCATGTAACGAAATAAGCCTAACGTGACGAGTCCTTGAAATTTCACTCTCAGTTCTTGTTCAATTATTGAATCGCCGCCTAAGAAGTTACACTTTAATAAAAGTAAGCGTTTCGATAATCTTCGTGTTTCCAAATTAGCACGACTGTCGCGCCAACTACTAACCCCCTACAGAGGCAATGCTTCTAAGTTTGGAATTGCATAGAGTTGTTGATCAATAATTTTGTTAACATGGTACAAAACAAAATAGGCGAGTACTTCCATGGTTGTAACAGCTCTATATTAGATCTCCTCATAGCGCATTCGTATTTCCGAAGATAGACGATGATTGCCGAAGCGCATACATTTGCCGGGATCTGTAGAGGGTTTACAAAAGATAAACACTGCAATATTTTATGTCTTGTTTTTGCTTGTGATTCTATTTATGACTTAAAAAGAGTACAATGTTTTTGTAATGGTAGACATTTGGTCACCAGGGAGACGAAAATGTTATCTTATTCCCAGACCGTCTTAGTAAGCCGACAACTAATGAAGCTACGATTGACATAAATATTGTTGTGAGCAACCGACCAAGTTATATAACTAAGTTGTACTGAAATACGGTACAGTGTGTTACCATCCTTTCACAGTTATTTTACCTATGACAGCATCCTAAGCAGCAACCCTCCAGAAACCTTATTGCCACGAAAATAAAGATCACTTTGATTTTGACAGTGATGCAAAATGAGTGGTAAAATAACTGTGTAAGGAGCGACGGAAGTCGAACACGAATCTTGAGACGGTTATCGGGCGGGGAGGCTTCATTCACCCAGTAGAGTATTTGACTACTATTCAAAATATACATTAATTGATACTTATTTAGCTACTTTTGAAATTATTCTTCTGTTCGTGTCAAGCAAAACGATCATTGTACTGAATGGCGCGAATTTACTATGGCGTTCCTTGTTGTGACATCAGATGCTAATAATGCTGTCTCTGTCTAACATCGACTTTAAAACGCTTAGAATTTTACCATTTGTTGTGTTGTTTTTTTTACTTTTGCTTAATATTTTATAAAGCAAAGAAAAAAAAGAAATACAGTCAGTCTATTACAGCTGAAATATGAAATAACACCGCCATATTCTTTTTCAATACAATTTCACAAATGTTTATCAACAGCGGCTCTCTGTCAATGTCCTAGAGATCCTAGTAGTAGTGTAAAAGCAAGTACCATAGGCACGAAAAGCGGAAGAATACATATTATGTTTGTTTCCGCCCCAGCCAGCGCGACCGCCTGGAGGAGCTGATCCGAGGCCTCACGCCCGCGCGCTGCAGCGTGGGCGCGGCCATGGCGTGGTGCCTGGAGCACGCGGAGGCGGCGCCTGAGGTACGAGCTGCATATTGCTTTAATCTTAATTTTTTTACGTATAAATTAAAGTTTCTGTAATTTAAATGTCTCATTGGCGGCCAGCAGTTCAGATTGAGAGCAGTGCTCGCCCAGTGGGATCCGCCCGACTTGCAGGTCCTGAGTTAGAACCCAAGCAGGCACTTTAGTTCATGTAATTAATTTCATCACACCTGTTCCCGAAATGGTGGAGGAAACCTCATCCTCAACCCGCACTGGGCTCACGTGGTGGATTATGAGTCACTCCTCTTAAAGACAAGAGGTCTGTGATCGCGACGATAGGTCGGGGTGGAGCAAAATTAAATTATAGTGGACTGTCTTATAAAATGCAATAAGAAATGAAATGAAATCGTTTATTCAGTAAACAGGATATCGGAATCACTTTTACACGTGATATAAAAAAATAAGCTAGATGGAGTCGCCATTTCCTATCTGACTACCCTTGAGATGAAATGACAAAATAAACTCGGGGGTAGTTGCTTACTCTAATGACTTTACCACGGTTGTCTTTCGGTAAAAAAGAAAACAATAATATGTATGTTAATATAACGCGCAAGCGCATGCGTGCGTGAAGGCATGCTACAGCTGTCTGGAGCGGCGCGGGCCACAGTCCTGCCGCCAGCGCTGCGGTGTTAACAGGAGAGACTCAACAGTCTGTGTCCCAGCAGTGGGAACGTTATAGGCTGACTATTGGCCTGACATAGCTGAAACTATGTTATTGCTGTGTTAAAATCGTGTGCACACGTGATCCATAATACATGAATTCGCATTCCAGGTGTCCACGTGCCTGACGGAGGCGCTGGCGGGCGCCAGCACGCCGCCGCAGCGCCGCGTGGCGCGCCTGTACCTGCTGTCCGACATCCTGCACAACGCGGGCGCCAAGCTCACTAACGCCAGCGC